>JAUCBJ010007068.1:0-108070 GCA_032718475.1 Nemertoderma westbladi | reverse complement strand
GAAAAATATCATGAAGATAAACATGCTGGTTCCAAAAAATGTGGTATCGGAAAATAAAAATGGAAAATGACGGAGGAGTAGACTTTTGTTAAATCTGACGCAGGCAGCTAGGGGCGCAAAAAAAATTTTTGCAATTTTTATGTACTTTTGATGATTTTCTTTCCGATGTTATGTCGTTTTCTATGCATTTTTCAACCACATTGAAGACATGTCAAAAATGAAAAAAACCGAAGGGGAGCGGGGGGGGGGGGGCTACCACGGTAGGGCTACCTGGGTTCTGACTGCTGATGATACCAAATCTCTGGATGGCACTTTCATAAGCACATCTCCAATCAGACTCTATATAACCTTGGATCGGTTGGATGTGTTTCATTCGTTTCCCGTAGCTTGACACCCTTGAAGAGAACCGCCTCCGCTTCGCAGGACATTGCTTTCGACGGCCGTGAGGACCAGCGACCAGCCAGTGCATAATTTGGGTTTTGGCAGCGTCATGGAGTGAATAAGCATGAAGGACAGCCCATGATTTCCTTGAGACGCCTCTTAAAGGACACTGGCATTGAAGATGCGGATGATCTAGCAAATATCAAGGGTGATAAGAACTTGTAAAATCTAATTGTAAGAGCCTAGAGTCTTATACCCCCCAAACTAACAAAAATCATAGAATCAGGACATAAGGGCATGTTCCAAAATACTGTACGTAGATACTCCAAAAACTACGATCTTGACATCAACATTAATGTAGTCACGAAGAATCCCACATCACTAGGACAAATACTAACCAAAAATAAAACTCAATCGCAAACACACACAAATAACACCACTAATGAGCCATGTAACTCTAGCCGCTGCCTTACATGCAAAACTATCACTAACATACAACACGTTCGTGGGGACTTCGCGCAGCACGTAGTCGGCAAGCCTTGGCATACGGTTCATATAGAGCAAATGGGGCATGTCTAGTTTGGACCCAATATCCCATGCTATAAATGTATTCATTCGATATACAATCATATGTTAATCCGCTAGGTGGTGTCAAATTGTTATTCTGCAATTTCGTACTTACCAGTGCAGCACTGTACAGCAGTACCATACCGGTAGGCCTATGTCATTACTTCTGAGTCTCTAGCGGATCCCCAATTAAATGTCTTAACTTTTCAATTTCGTAAAAGATAGACTTCATGATTCTCTACAGGCCACCAAAATTTCAGCTCAGGAAAATGAGGCCTTCCCGAGAAATTTAACATTTTATAAAAACCACATAATCTGTCGTAGCTGACGTCAGATTGCATGATTTTTCACCAAACTTTACAAACTTTCTAAACTTTCTCTCTACTACTTACCTACTAAGTTTGGTTCAATTCCGAACTAGCGATGCAGAGAAATTCGCGTTCAAACATTTACCAGACAGACAGACAGACAGACAGACAGACTGACAGACAGACAGACAGACAGACAGACAGACGGACATGCCCCATTTGCCCTATATGAACCGTATGCCAAGGCTCGCCGACTACGTGTCTCGCCCCACAGACACCATGGGGTGAAAAGATAAAAGGACACTATACATGTAAGTCCCACACTGTATGTTACTTGGCCTGGTGCCACTGCCACCCTACTCTATACTACATAGGCCAAACGAGACAGAAACTTCACGAACGCTTTAATGGACACCGCAACAACATACGACACTACCCCTCACGAGCCAATGACGGAAAAACACACGAAGACATACTCCTAGCTAGGCACATATACGGTTGTGGTTTAGAAAATCTACGCACCGCAACCATAAAACAATTCACAAACATACCCGAACTACTAGCGACGGAAGCTAACCTAATCTATACATACAACCCCCCACTTAACGTAGCAAGACCAGCAATCTAAACCTAACGTTTTATATAATACACCCTATATTCTATATCTTACACAACTACAGTGCCCTCTATAGCGAATTTCCGGGGTTTTTATGTGCTTTTCCCCTACCTTCCTTTTTGTTTTTGTCTTGGTTTTTCTGTTTCTTGTGATTTCTTACTCTGTAAAAATTACAGCTATCATTATGTTGCATTCTACCTAACCATGCGCTTTAAGTAGATACCTCATAATCCTATGTAACCTACCTAATCCAATTATACCATTCAGATTGTAGACACATGACCACTCCTGGGATTTCCCTCTGTAAAAGCTTTTGTGGGATAACTGATTCGTTTGCTTTGCTAACCAGTTCCCCCCAAGGCGCTGGAATACTCTAAAAGGGATCTCTAGCTCGAATAGTGCAAGCTACCGGCTGATTGGCTGATTTGCTGTACGAAGGAATCTGGGCTATGTTCGATCGTCCAACCAGCTTGGGAAGGTTGCCCCATAGCCCTGCTTTCTGTATCTGCCAATAGGATTTGAGTTGGTTTTGATTTTGACCTATCACAGATCTACTGAACTGAATTTCCTATCTGTATGCTCATTCTCTGTGGTGGGTGAGATCTTTGTAGAATAAGGGTAGCTGGTATTCTTATAGTTATTCTTATCAGTTTTTAGTGTTGTTGGTGATTCTAAGCCAGGAAGAACGGCTCTGCCTTACACTAGTAGGCTTAATTATAAGGACATATATCCGTTATCATAACAAAACTGACTGATTGTCACAACTCATGCAACTCAACATACCTAATCAAACATACCTGTGCATACTTTTATATTGTTATACTGCTATTTACTGTCAGTTCTTCATAATATGGTTGATGAATTATTATATTTGGAATAACGATAAATAACCCCGAAACCCAATATTCTTGATATACCGAAGGTAAGAGAGAAAGGTTACATATAACGATTGTGACTTATGTTAAAGTGGTTTGAAGTGAATCTAATGTTATTTGATAGACCCTACATGATTCGGTCCGTGTTCCTTTTATATGTGACTAAAATCAGTGAAGATCGGCAGATTAGTGTGCAGTATTGTGCAGCATTGTGTATGAGTGAGACTGATAACGAAGCATTTCCTAAAGAATGCGCCATATATGTGAATTATAACTAAGCCATATCGTTGTGAGTAGTTTAAGTCATAACTCTGTTTATATAGATAGAGCGCCACGTCCTAAAGGAACTGTTAATATTCCCGAAGGTGAATAATATTGTCAGAGATTATATAATACGATCAGTCGAATAATACAGTAGGCTTACATAGCAATACGATTAAGCCGTCGAACCCAATCTCCCGGGTATATCCAGCGGGTGAATGATCGCGCACAGATTGGTTTCGACTAGTGTAGTGAATAAAATACTTGTCAGAGGCTAAAAGTGATTTATTATCTAGAAGACATCCTAATTTGGCGGGTTAAACTGCCAAAGGTCTGAAAGCGCGAACAATAACGGATATTTAGTCTGTATTGCAGTGTAGGCATTAAATACAGTTTAATATTGTTCTGGTAAAAACAATAACAGATATTGCTTCTGGATTGCGGTGTAAGCAATCAAGTCTAAAGTACCGGTACCGGTTGAACGGTAACCTGTACTGCTGTAGGCCTGTATGCCCAACTGCCCAAACCGGTACTTACGGTACAGGTACAGCAGTATTATTCGATTGTGATCTATTGTATACTGTAGGCTGCCAGGGGAATAGGGATTGATCACCCCTCATTCTTTTGTATAGTTTACTTATTTCTGCCAGTTTTATTTATTTGTAGGCCAGTATTGAGCAGAAGGCGTGTAAGCCTGCTCAGATTGTACAGATAATTTGTAGGCTTGACTGTTGGCTAACTGTTGATTAGGTCTGAACGGATTGCAGTGCATGTAGAGTGTATGTCCGATAAAGAACGGTTAGGAAGTAGGGGCAGCCATTGCTGTAAGGTAAACCCCCATCTAAAGAATAAGTCGTACTACTGGGTTAGAACGCATACTACTTAACCATTTCGGAGTCTGTATGTCCTGTGGTTTATTTAGGCTTGATAGTAGTTGGCCAGCTTTTGGTCTGTACTTTGTTTGTGTAGTCTGTACGGGTAGCGTATAATTTTATTTAGATAATTTGTAGGTTGGATAGTTGTCTGGCTGTTGTTGGGTTTGAGGAAATTTCGGTGTGTGCAAAGCATTTGTCCGATAAAGAACGGTTAGGAAGTAGGGGCAGCCATCGCTGTAAGGTAAACCCCCATCTAAAGAATAAGTCGTACTACTGGGTTAGAACGCATACTACTTAACCATTTCGGAGTCTACATATACCGTAGTTTGTTTAGGCTTGATAGTAGTCTGTCAGTATTTGGTCTGCATTTTGTTTGAATGGTTTGTACGCGTAGCGTAATATTTATTATTCAGAGTTTATGCGATTATTCGCAACATTCATTCCCAAAGTTTATTCCTACAGTAATTGTGTTTGTTATACATACCGTTATAGTTAAACTAACCCCGGTACTACATCAGGGCTGCTCGGCGTAGGTAAAGACTGGAGATTTTGTGCTTTGGTCACTCCGGCAGATACCGTGGTTCTTTTAGCTGTTCAAGTATTTTTAACTACTAATTATTTGTTGTACAAGTACTTGTACCTAATTTAGGGTTTAGTGTACAGTACTTTCCGAAAGTAATTAGTGTAGGCATTATATTTGTGTTGTAAAGTGGTTGATAGGCACGTACGTTAGCTCTATTAACTTCTAGGTAGGAACACTCCGTGATACATAACGTAGTACCTATAGCGATACGGCTATAGGTCGTCAGGCGGTGGTATTTTCCTATCTGGACAACGCGGTGTATTTACTACTACTTATTATTTTCAAATACCTTAGTAACCTGTCCGTTGTAATAACCAGATATTCTAACCCTTTGTTAGGCTGGTTAGTAGACTTCTTGTAAAATTACCCTAAAAATTTGTATTTGTGTATTTGTAATTAAATTTTTGTGTTTATTTAGAGATTGTAATCTCAACCCGAATTGTACGTAATTTGTAGTATAAGTAACTTAGGTAAATTAGAATTATTTGTTTTAGTGTCCAACAAGTAGCACTCCACTGAGAGCGCACAGCTTATGTGTAGTGACTCCCCCAGAAATAATAACATTTATTTCAAACATTGACAAAAACCCATTTCAACGGGTATATATATATTATAAATCAACTCAAACGATTTATAAATAGTAGGCCTGCCATACAACAATTAGGTCTCAATATCAGTTGGACTACTGCTTAAATAACGGTAATAAAGTAAGTTAAAGTAACCAAGTAACCCTTAAAATTCAGAAATTCAATTATTTTAAAATAATTGACATACCGGTATTTACAATAGGCTTATTATATTTATTTCTATAAATTTTAGGTTGAAATCATACCGGTATTCTGTAATTAATTCTAGTCTGTAATTATACTTATATATATACACTATAAGTGTAAACTGCATACCGGTATCCACGATAGGCCTATTATATATATATATATGTGCTAAAATTATATACCGGTTTCTGTGAAAAACCTAGTCTGTAATAATACTTATATATACCATAAGCATACCGGTATTCTAATATTATATATATCACGCTACACTGAGTAGCAGTATCGGTAATTAATTACTAGGCTAGCAGTTAATACTGAATTACTAGACTTGCTTGGACTGTAATATAGCAGTAGGCATTCAACTGTACAACCAAACATGTCTGATACTAAGCAAAACCTGTCAGACAGTCTCCTAGAAACAACAGTCTGTTTCTCAGATAGGAGTATAGAGAATCCCAGACCGAGGTCTGAGACCCCTCCTACTGTAAGAAAGGCAACCCCTACAGTAGCTGTGTCAGAACCTAGGTTAGTAGAAGCAATTTCGCAATTCGCGAAGTTAGTGAAGCGCCGTAGGTCTATCATCGGTACTCGGGCCCAGGTTAAGCAGGATCAAGAAGCAGCTGCCAAACAGCAGCAACCTCCTAGCCAAGAACCTAGTTCTCAGCGGCCCGAGAGCTCCAGTAGTTCGGATACTGTTGAGCGGACGCCCGAACGAGGAGCGAAGATGGCGGATACGGTTTATGATGAACGGCCAACCTATGAAGAATCAACCGACACCACTTCTTCTCAAGAAGAAAGCGAAGTGACAGCAGAGAAACCACATAAGAGGGATGCTATTGACATCTATCTGTCAGACTATCAACGCTTTGTAGGAGATGAAGAGTTGAGGAGAAGGTTGGAGGGGCTTAGCCCTAATAGTGAAGGAACCAAGCTTGTGCTGGACGCAATCGATGCGGAAATGTTAGCTGCGAACCAAGCTAAATTTGATGAACTCCTCCGCATCACTAGAGTCCAAGAAGAGCAAGTAAAGAAAAAACTTATAGAAGACAGAAAGAAAATAGCAGCGGCAGAGGCAGTGGCAGAAGCAGAAAGAAAAGCGGCTTTAGCAGCTGCAGTGGCAGAAGCAGAACGAAAGGCATCTGAAGAAACCACCCAACTAGAATTGGAATACATTCAGGAGAATCAAGACTGCATAAATAAACAGTTAACAGCTAGTAATATGCAGATGATGAATCGATCTACTCCCAAAAGACAGGGATATACATCATCTGAGGAAGGCGATACCACCGATACTGAAGGCAAAGGAAATAGATCTCACCTAAGCAGACGTAAAAGAACATTCCACCGTCAGAAATTGCCTGATTTGCCTCCAGCTGTTAGAAGGCAACTAAATAACACCAACTTAGGTAGTACAGAACCCACAGACCAAATAATTAAAATAGAAAGACTCCCTACTATAGTAGATGAGCCTGAAATAATTAGGCCTGTTCTTGAAATCACCCCTTCGGTGATAGACACACCTGTGCTCCCTGAAGTTACCTCTAGATTCCCTCTGCACAGCACTAAGCTACCTGTGCCCAGTAGAACAGCCCATGAGGCAGTTCAGGTCCTGGACCCCGAGCGAAATATTCCTGATTTGTCGCCCGTTGTCCCTCGTCCGCCCGCTACAACGTTGGCGACTCCCGCTTCGGCGGTCGAATGGGTGGACGAGAGACAGCGGGGGATGGATCTCCTGCTCGGGCAGATGCAGGAGACTGTTCAACAATTCAAAGGCACAGTAAGGGAAAGTAGGCTAGAGTTGCAAGAAGTGCAGCAAAGTATCGCGCTAGAACGCGATAAATTAGTAAATACACAAAAGGGTATACCACCACCCTCTGTAACAATGTGTCAACCTGTTAGGTCTGAAGTATCGCATGCGCAAGGTGTGGAGCCTACACGCATCTATACTGCTAGCGAAGTAGAAACTCCTATAGTGAACCCTATTAAGGGTAATTATAGACCTGTTGATAAGGATATTCCATATAGAACGGATCATAATCCGAGAAATTTATATACCGATAACTCTATATTCAATAACACGATGGCCCAAGAAAGTTTTACGCGTCAAATGGCTAGAACCGAAGCCCGGCAAGCGGTAAAGGTGGGAGAGATCGTCAAGTTCAATGGAGATGAGATGAAATGGTTACCTTTTAATGAATATTACAAAGATAACATACAGAACTCTGTGCTATCTAATGGAGAGAAACTTAGATTCCTCATCGAGTGCTTGGAGGGATCTCCCAAGTTAATGGCGTTAAAGTTTATTGGACATCCAGACGGATTAAGACAAGTTTGGGATACACTAAACATCAGGTATGGTAATAGGAATAACATAGCTGGGTATTTGTATGCAAAGTTGGTAGCGCCCCGAAAGTTTATTAGCAGCGGGATTATAGAGTTTTCCGATGAAATTCAGGAGATCTGCAGACAATTAGATTGGCTAGGTAAGTCTCATGAGTATCAGAGCGCTATGGTTATTAGAGCAGTGGCTTCTACTTTACCGAAGGGTGGAGTAGGTACACGCTGGGACAAGAAAGTGTTATACATGATGGAACAACAACAACGAGACCCTACCATGACTGATCTCATGACATTCTTGGATGGCGAAGTGAAATTACAGCTCATAAAGCAGTCCAGAGAGAAGACAGCGGAAAGTAAGGTAAGTGAGAAACCCGTTTCTAGGAGAAGGGTAACACCAGTATGTTATACCGACGACGGTGAAAGCCAAACCTCTCAAGGAGAGGACAGCGGGAAAGACACTGACAGGTCTTATTATGTCAATAAAATGCCTAAAGATCAGGTAAGTAAATCCAAGTCTCGACCCAATGACAGAAGGGAACCGGTACGAAAAACCCCTCCTACGTCTCCTAAAAGAATTCAGGTGAGAAAGCCCGAGGAAAGAACAAGTGTGCACCACATAGCACAGGTTAAAGTAAGTAACATCAAGCCGAAATGTGTGCTGTGCGACGGGCCCCACCGTTTAAATGCGTGTGATAAATTCCTGAGGAAATCACTAAAGGATAGACGTGAAGTCATGTGGGATAAGCGGTTGTGTTATAATTGCCTCAGACGAGGACACCAACGGCGAACCTGTTACTCCGACGCAAGGTGTGCAAAGTGCGGCGCAAAACATCATATCTTGTTGCACACGGAATTCGAACGAAACAGCCCGAGTCAGGTAAGTGAGTCCGAACTACATGTCCAATTCAGTGATGTGAACGACACTGATCAATCTGAGATGGAAGGATTCTATATGGACGAATTCTCCGACCAAAACGAATCCTGTTACTTAATAAACACCACCGCAGTGTATCGAGCACTCATGCATGAGAAAGACACAGACAGCGACCTTACCTTAACTACTTCTGATCAACAACCATCTTGGAAAGCGCCAACTTCCAATATAGGAATCCGAGAATTTCCTGTAGTCCAGTTACGGGTCCACGGACCTCAGAAGAGCTATATAGTGAACGCCCTCCTGGACTCCGGCAGCACAGGAACATTCATCGATAAAGAACTAGCCGAAGACATCTTTGCTGGACAACCCAAGTTCCGAACCAAGCTAAACATGTCAGGGATCATGCAGGTTTGGAAATCTGCTGTGGCTGCCGACTATTATATAGGTGAGTTGTCCACTCCACAGGATAAACTAGGAGAATACAGTATAAGGTCAGTCAAAATGGTGGCAATAAAGAACTTCGCTACCACCCAAGTGGAACCTTATAATTGGGACGAAGATGATCATGCCCAACAACTTAACATCCCTAGATTCGACACCGATTATCCTGGAGTACAAATATTAATCGGTCAAAACGCGCATGAGGCGCTGGAGACATTGGAGAAACGACCTGCTCAACCGCAACCACTTCAGACCTATGCGGTAAGAACTAGAGTAGGTTGGTACCTTACTGGACCTTCCCGAAGAACGCTCAGAGAAAGACTGCTTCAAGATCGCGTCCGCCAGGTGAGTGAATGGGAAGATGATACTAGTAAGGGAGACGACCCAACTGAGGGAACACCACACTCCTCAGATAATGACAATCTTAGCTCCAATGTAGATCAATGGAGATATTGCCCCAAGAAGTTTAATCCAACTGACATCGCTTCCAGAGGAGCAACTCCTCAAGAACTGACAGATACTACAGACCGGTTAGGTGAACCCGACTTCCTGAGTAAGGAGGATGAATGGCCTCCCCATCTTACTCCGACTGAGATTAGACCAGCCAAGGGAGCGGAGAAAGTTAAACCTAAAACCCGGACGGGTGGAGCGGAGTTATTTGAACCCGGGATAGATCTGTCGGTATTACATATTGCCAGGGACGACGCCGTGGATCTGGACCTCCCCACCGCGAGTGGATCCTTCATGAAGATCAGAGAGAGCGATTGGAGCTCTGGAACATCAGACGTCTCGCAGGGACTCTCACCTCTCCTGCAGGGAGCGACGGACCACTATAGCTCCTGGAATCGGCTTTGTAAGGCCGTCGTGTACTTAGAGCGATGTTTCTATCGTCACTATTCCAGGATGAAGAGGAAACCTGGAATTGTATTCGGGATGCAGCGACTCAATCGCCCAGCTGGTCGTTTGTGTTTACCGGAAGGGAATGGAGGACTCTCCGGAAACTGTGGAAGGCAAGATTCTCTTCCCACGACCACCTCCCTAATCCTTCAAACATCTAGGGACTCCATAACGTAACAACATATGGAGTGGGTGTGTGACTCTATTATTTTATATTATTTTATTATTTTTATATTTATGTATGTATTACTATGTAATTTTATTATAATCGTTTTATTTAATTTAGTAGAATCTTATTTAGCGATTATTTAGTAGAATAGTGCAATATATTCGTGTTTATTGCGTACGTAATTACTTATATTATATTTAGTGCGACGGCGAGAAATAATTATTTTTTCTCTTTCCTTACTGTCCGTATTACATTACAAATACGTAACTACAGTAAGATGAAATGTCCGTACTTATCAAAGTACAATAAAGCCACTACTATATTCAAGTATTATTGGTAGGCAGAGTGTTAGGAATGCAAAGTTCAGATCCTCGTGTCTCGGCTAAACCAAGCTCTGGGTAGACCTTGGAAACGACTTGCCTCTTCACACTGACATTGCTTCGTGCGATATTGCTCTCATACCGTATATTAAATAATACATATAGTAGCGTGATGTCCCTTTAACAGTAGCGTATAACGCAAAATAAATCTGTTAAACCCTTTGACCATCTGTAATTCTAGTCGATTAAGATATCGCGGCACCCACCGATATACTTGAAAGACAAATTCTAGAATCAGTGGTTAACGTCCCCAGACAAGTTCTGGAATAAATTGGTGCCCATCTCAAATATTAATTATTTAATATTTGCAAATTTAATAAATCAAAATCTGTAAAATTCAGATCCTTCAACAATTCTAATCAATTAAGATATCGTAGCATTTACCGATATTCTTAAAAGGACAATTTTCATAGAATTAAGGATCTTGTGTCCCCAGACATGTTATAGAATCAAAATATGTCAATTTAATTATCAAATAATAAAATTTCAGGGAATAAATTTAAATTCATGCCTTTTAATGAATTTAATAAATTGCCATTTTTACGCAATTTATAACATTCCCAAAATTCCATTAATTAATAGATCAAGGGAGCGGAGATTTATCTTATTATGCGTATGAGTGTGCGAAAGTCTCCCAAACATAGTCAATAGCCGATAAAATTCATAAAGTCATGTATAAAACAGGACATTGACCATTAAAGAATTACTATTAAATAACATCCCAGATCTGTATGCATTGGAATTACCCTAATTCTACCGCTAGCTTTGCATAATGTCACCATAGCAACAACCACGCTAGAATTAGAATTGAGTAAAAAGAATAATAGAAAGCTTGTCCCATTGAATAGCATAGGGAATAAATAGCACACTGCTAGTATCCAAGGATACATAATAATACAGTGACATTCTGGAAGGCATTGACTAACGGACAACTGGCCCGAGTGTGTGTAATTTGTGACAAGTTGTGTGTGTGGTATTTGTGAGTTTATAGGCGAATGTTACTACTAAGGTGTGTTTACAGTAGCGAGTCGCAATTGTGAAAGTAACCCTAACTCTCCAGTAAGAACCTGAGGTGTATCTAAGCCTTTGGGACGGACAGTCGAGTGACTTGTGCCGGTTGTCGTTGTCGTTGTGCGGCTACGTCGTTGGCGAAAGTACAGCGGCGACGACACACCAGCGCTGAGGATCTCGCACTGTCCGGGGGCAGAGAGGGGTAGGCAGCGACGCCCGCTCGCCTAAATATAAACTCATTATAATATTAATAAACTCATATATAGCAGATATGACGGAGTTACTACTAGGATCGGCATGCTGCATTGCAGCTGCATTTTTAAGAATGCTGTGCCGGCTTGTCAACAAAATTGCGCCGCCACAACTCCCTATCACCCATGACATTTGCTAGATCATCCGCATCTTTAAGGCCAGTGTCCTTTAAGATGCGTCTCAAGAAAGTCATGGGCTGTCCACCATGCTTATTCACTCCATGAGGCTGCCAAAGTACAAGATTATGCACTGGCTGGTCCTCACGGCGAAAGCAATGTCCTGCAAAGCGGAGGCGATTTTGTTCTAGTGTCAAGCTTGGGGGAACCAATGAGACACCTCCAATGTTATATAGTGTCTGGTTGGAGATGTGTGCATTGTACTTGACACAATGTACCCGGCGTAGCATTCTTGTGAATGTGCCATCCAGAGATTTGGTGTCCTCAGCAGTTAGAGCCCAGCATGGACTCCCATAGAGGAGTACTGGAACTACTGCTGCTCTAAATAATCGGACCTTAAGTTTCCGATTAATTCTAGGTGACTTCCAAATCCTGGAAAGCCTATTCAAGGCTGCCCATGCCTTTCCCTTACGTATTCGAAGGTCCTCACCTGACTTCCGGATCCATGATCCCAGGTAACAGAAGTCGTCCACATGCTCAAGCATACCATCCTTTGAGCTTATGCTCATTCGATCAGAGACTTGCTGAGGACTTTCAAAGTTAACTGTCAGAATTTTGGTCTTTCTGGAGTTAATAAAAAGACCAACACTAGAAGCAGCATGTTCTAATGAGCTGAGGAGCCGCTGGGCTCCCTCTAATGATTCTGAGAGTACTCCTAGGTCATCAGCAAAGTCTAGATCAGTTAGGTACTTGGCAGGATTTCCTCGACTTCTGGAGCCAGTAGGTGGAGTTATCATCACCCCATCATCATTATGATGATCTAAGGACATGCGTAGAACATAGTCAACCACAATAATGAACAAGAATGGTGCAAGTGTGTCTCCTTGGAGGACGCCCCATAACACTTCAAATGGTTCTGTGTCACCGTCAACAGTAGACACAAATGTTGTCGAACCATCGTATACTGATCTGATTGCTGCAATAATTTCATCAGGAATCCCATATAATGAAAGTATGCTGAACATACGTGAGCGAGAGACTGAATCAAAGGCCTTGAAGAAGTCAACAAAGATAACAGCCAGATGCCTGTCTTTCTTTTTTGATAACTCTTCAATTATCCTTCTAAGTGCCAAAATGGGCTCCATGGTCCCACGACCTTTACGGAACCCATTCTGATTTCCACGTAGCAGTCTCTCAATGGGATCCCTGATGCGATTTAATAGAATTCTATTGTATAGTTTTGCAGCAATCGAGATCAATGAGATTCCCCGAAAAGAACCATAGAGTGTTAGGTTGCCCTTCTTGGGAACTGGCACCAACTTATTTGTTTTCATTTCTTGTGGGACTCTTGTTGTACGGTACATGTCTACTATGATGGGATAGATGAGCTTTAAACACTCAGGTATTTTAAAGACCTCAGGGGGAACACCATCTACTCCACTGGCACGATTAGTCTTAATGCTCTTTGCAGCAGCCTTCACTTCTGCAAAGGAGATATCGCCAATGGGAATATCTGGGAGTACAGACTCAGACACTTTTACTTCTATAAAGTTATCAGGCAATACCCTGTCATTATTGAGGAGCTTTTCAAAGTGGGCTTTCCAACCATTGAGGCGATCGGCTGGTGATTCAGCCTTAACCTTGGTGGTTGGTTGGCTTTTCCGCCCAGTAAGCAGATTGATCGATTTCCATGCCTGGGATGATTGCCTGCTGTCGTCAGCATCATTGATGGCATCAACCTGTTGGTTTATTAGCTCCTGTAGATTAACAGAGTACTGCCTGTTCAGGGACCTAGATGCAGCTTTAACTGCATTCTTGGCCGCTGTAGTCTGTTTGAGTCGGGACTCTTTCTGCGCCTTATGAAGGTCATTTCGGCACTTCTGAATTTTGTTGTCAGTCCAGGGGGCCCTTTTCCTGTTTCGAGGGTATACAGGAACTGTTTCTGCAGCTGCTAACTTAACTGCTTCTGTAAAGGCAGTATAGCCCTCACAGTGATCTACCGCCTCAGAGGCAAGAGCCTCATACCTGTTGCTCAGCTGTAGTGTGAAGCTGGATCTCACACTTGGCTGTTGCAACAGAGAGGACCAGTCATGCCGTGGCAAGGCAGATTTCGTTGTTCTGCTAGCACGCAGACTAAGTCTTACCTTGGCCACAATAAGGCGGTGATCACTGGAGAAGGGTCGAAGTGTAAATGCATTACAGTCTTGTATAGAGCTCCTGTATTTCCTACGAAACAGAATATGGTCTATCTGGGACTTGTGACCACTGGGTCCACTATGAGTCCATAGCTTTCCAGTTCGCTTCTTGAACTGGGTTCCAGCCGAAAACAATCCATTTCCAGAGATAAAATCCTGAAGATGGACAGAATTTCGGTTAACACTATTGCTATAGACCCAGGGCGATGTAGGTGATTGATGCAGACTTGCATTAAAGTCTCCCAGGAATGTTAAGAATGCATGCTGATCCACTCCATCAGTTGCTGCTTGTAGATTGTGGTAGAAATTTTCCACCTCCTCTACAGGGGCAACACTAGTTGGAGAGTAGCACACAATCAGAACCACCTTAGGAAACTTCTTAGCCAGTCTTCCAGAACATGAGAAGTGGCAACGGATGATGCGGTTAGAGATTTGGTCTATTTTGTCCAATGCTGCATGTGCAGTTGGATTCATCAATAGACCAATTCCACCATTGCCACTATCATCTGCTGACGCGAGGGCGAGTCGCCAACCGCCCCCCATGTCCTTAATCAGAACCTCATCAGTCTGTCCAGTCTGCATTCGGTGCTCTTGAACACCCACTGCGCTAAGAGAAAGCTTATCTGCCAAGGCAGTCAGCTCACCTTGTCGCATTGGGGACCCGAGTGTTAGGGTGTTTACTGAGGCTAGTCTAGTGACTTGCCTCAGATTCACCAATGGCTTTGTTGGTCGGGGTGGAACATGAGAGTAGCCTCCAACTCCAGAATCCCTCTCCCCATCACAATCTGGCCTCCCTGGTGACCCAGGGTTTGGGCCAGAAAGGTCATCAGGAAAGGGACTCAAGGAATTGTTGGCTGCTCTCTCTCCAGTAGGGGGTGAGACAGGCAGCCGGTCAGGAGTTAACTGACGCCTGTGAGGCCGATTGTGTCCGGTAATTCCACTGGCCTCTAGTGGCCGGACCTCCGCATTGCTAATGTAATCCATAGTGGGGGTTGGGGGGTGCTTTTTTGCCGAGTCAGCTCTCGGGGCAAATACCACACCCTGGTTTGCCATTCCACAGGGTGGGTGTCGCAATGGAGTCAGATATGAGGCCCATCACCCATATCTACTCTGGCGTACATGACCCACCATTGGCTGTTGCAGCTCATCTGCTGGGTCATGCCCTGTACCCTTGCTGCCAGGTGCAGGTCGCAGTGAAGTGCCCTCAGAGTGGACATGAGAACACTCTACTCCTAACCAGCCATTGGTACGGACGGAGTTGATAGAAGATGGTCTTGGTATCAGGGAGCGATATAATCTACTTTCAAGCGTTTGTTGATAGCTTGATACGCGGTGATACTAGTCCAACTACTACGAAGGATGATGGTTGTTATATCGAACCTACGATTTCCTGGAAGTAACTTACGCGTGAATTGGACTATGGAAAATTCACCGCTCGCTACACGCATTGTAATGGTATGTATATGGACTTCTTAACCATTGGCCATTCTATCAATTTACACGATACGGGCTATGTCGAACATATCCTACCCAGAGGAGTCGAAACGATAAACCAAAATTCTAATGCAAAAATCCTATTCGAAATCGACTCGAAAGAAAAGACATTAAAGAAACAAATAAACGCGGTAACTCCAACATATATTTGGAATTCTTGATAGAAGCATTGTAACAACAAATAAATATCATCCGCGTTTCCCCTACAAGACGTGCGTCTTTGGTATTATTACGATAAATGCCCTCGACCAACCAACAAACGGAAAGACATGAACACCAGTGGAGACGTTGCTTTGAACGCGGTTTGCTCGCTGTGTTTGCGGGAGTTTCGGGAGAAACTTGTTCGATGTGTTACCCACGCTCTCTCGACTCAGGCGATCCTTGAGTAGACCTATGATCTGAGTTCCGGAATGCTCGGTCAGACCTCCTCATTCCTTAGTTAGATCTCAGACTCTTGATCCTAACAGTATCACGGATTATCACGAACTGTACTTACCGTTCAGAGATCCAGTGTTACCCGAACCGTTAGTCGGTGGCACTCAGGTTGTGGGCTCCCTAAATATCCGCCCATCTTACCTGGCCGGATTGGGGCACGGGCACCCGATATCGCCATTCAATCGTATAATCGGAATCGTTCCCGTTTAACACGATACCACCTGTCATCAAGGTGGAGGAGAGCGTTGTACGAAAAGAGATAGACGCTATTCTACAAAGATCAGAAAAGAAATCTACGTTTGCTCAGATAAACCTAAATTATAACAGCAAGTCCAAGCGGTAAACGGATTGGCTTTATCCCAGTTCGATTGGGAAATCCATAGTCTCTAAGACGATATTGAACTTAGACGACCCTATTCTCGGCGAGAGTTTTGGACAAACGTATCCAACGATGAGCGGAGGAAAATCAGCTCGAGGAGAAACATATTGAAACGGCGGATACCCCGACTATAATCCCACGCCTTCTGATGCAATCATATTGCACCCTTCACCCAGGAGTTATAGCCCTCCTTGTAAAGTGGCTCGCCCCAAAGAGAAAAAGACTCTGGCTAGCTTTAAAAAACTGCGTAAACGCCGTCTGCGCAAGAAAGACTAACTGTTTAGAGTATTCTCGTATTTTAGAAACTGTGATTTTGTATATTTTATAGACTTAAATCCCATTTTCTGGGAGCGGTGTAAAAGCTTTTGTGGGATAACTGATTCGTTTGCTTTGCTAACCAGTTCCCCCCAAGGCGCTGGAATACTCTAAAAGGGATCTCTAGCTCGAATAGTGCAAGCTACCGGCTGATTGGCTGATTTGCTGTACGAAGGAATCTGGGCTATGTTCGATCGTCCAACCAGCTTGGGAAGGTTGCCCCATAGCCCTGCTTTCTGTATCTGCCAATAGGATTTGAGTTGGTTTTGATTTTGACCTATCACAGATCTACTGAACTGAATTTCCTATCTGTATGCTCATTCTCTGTGGTGGGTGAGATCTTTGTAGAATAAGGGTAGCTGGTATTCTTATAGTTATTCTTATCAGTTTTTAGTGTTGTTGGTGATTCTAAGCCAGGAAGAACGGCTCTGCCTTACACTAGTAGGCTTAATTATAAGGACATATATCCGTTATCATAACAAAACTGACTGATTGTCACAACTCATGCAACTCAACATACCTAATCAAACATACCTGTGCATACTTTTATATTGTTATACTGCTATTTACTGTCAGTTCTTCATAATATGGTTGATGAATTATTATATTTGGAATAACGATAAATAACCCCGAAACCCAATATTCTTGATATACCGAAGGTAAGAGAGAAAGGTTACATTTAACGATTGTGACTTATGTTAAAGTGGTTTGAAGTGAATCTAATGTTATTTGATAGACCCTACATGATTCGGTCCGTGTTCCTTTTATATGTGACTAAAATCAGTGAAGATCGGCAGATTAGTGTGCAGTATTGTGCAGCATTGTGTATGAGTGAGACTGATAACGAAGCATTTCCTAAAGAATGCGCCATATATGTGAATTATAACTAAGCCATATCGTTGTGAGTAGTTTAAGTCATAACTCTGTTTATATAGATAGAGCGCCACGTCCTAAAGGAACTGTTAATATTCCCGAAGGTGAATAATATTGTCAGAGATTATATAATACGATCAGTCGAATAATACAGTAGGCTTACATAGCAATACGATTAAGCCGTCGAACCCAATCTCCCGGGTATATCCAGCGGGTGAATGATCGCGCACAGATTGGTTTCGACTAGTGTAGTGAATAAAATACTTGTCAGAGGCTAAAAGTGATTTATTATCTAGAAGACATCCTAATTTGGCGGGTTAAACTGCCAAAGGTCTGAAAGCGCGAACACCCTCGATGACTTCTCCCAACCTTAAAACCCAACCTGCAACCCTATATTTGTACTTTAGATTGACAGCTTACAACTAACTCGGTGTATTTTCCCTATCACAATTACCTTACGTTATACAGTACATACATACATACACGTTATCCTTTCTGGGATTCACCTATCAGTAGTAACAATGACGTGTTGGCAAGCTGTATTTTTCAGGTATTCCCCTTTTAACTTATATATATATATATAGACCCCCACCTTTTCCTGTTAGTTGCCAGTACATAGTCTGATGCAGACCGGTAGGTCGAAAACGTTTACTATTGTATCTTTATCTAATATAATATAACCAGCTAAAGACCCTCAATACTTTATTTTTTCTATCATCTTTACACTATGCTGCCGCTGGTGAATGCCTACCACTTCATCCGTTCGTTTAAACCATGCTCAACATACAGGTATGTCTCGCACCCTAACCCTAAGCCTATAACCGCCATACACTAAATGATACCGGTAGTAAACTGCACAGAAGCTAAGCCTATATTCTATGGAAAAATATATGACATTTTGTCGCCGTAAAGGGGTAGGACTGGGGCAAAAATAATTAATTTTATCAAAAATATGGTTGCGTTTCGGTGTCTGAGACCCAGTACGCGGTAATCTCGACACCTCATCAGCTGGACTAAGGATTACCCAAGGCCTATCTTTGTTGCACCAATGTCCAATGACCTAAATAAATCGCACCATGAACTCTGTTACCACCTATCCCAAATAGACATCAGACCAACAGAACATTGGAACCCTATACAGTAAATAAATCAGTGATACCAATGGGAAAATACTGGTACAGTAGGTTGCTGGGGCGAACACCCACAGTATAAAAAATATATTAGATTTTACAATTTGCAGTGAATGTCGGAATTCTGCTCTACATTCCATAATATGATAATCTAATTTACCGACATACTGACTAATGGGGGCTTGGTATATATATAAAAACCAATTGTAAGAGCCTAGAGTCTTATACCACCCAAACTAACAAAAAACAAAGAATTTTAGGTTAGTTTAGGTTACATGGAGATGGTACTTTTAAAGTACTGTAGCACCTCAAATATTTTATCAGGTTTATACCATCCATGCTGTAGTTAGTTCTTGCGCCATACCCTGTGTTTTCGGTATTCTTCCAGGGAAATCTCAACATTTATATTTTGTGTTTTTGTCTGCTGTTCAGGAGTTTCTTGGTGATTGTGCTCCCCTATCACTTACAATCGATTTTGAAGAGGCAATGTGCAATGCTATTGATGACTTGCTTCTCAATACGGATGTCAAAAGCTGTTGCTTTGGGGCTGAAGGAGGCTTATGTGGAGAAAGGTGAAGTCTGGCTTGGCGTTAGAATGTTAATAGCACTCGCTTTCCTTCCTGAAGCTGACATCACTAAGGCTCTGGACGAACTGTTGGACCATTTTGTCAAGTAGTGTACTACTAGTCGGGGAGTATGTGGAGACTGTTTTCGTTGGTAAGCGACTGCGACAAGGGAGAAAGCTACCATTATTCAAAACATCGAGATGGTCTGTACACGAAAGAGTGCTCGCTGATCTTCCACGTACTAATAACTTTAGTGAAGCATACAATAATCGTCTGGTTGGAAATGTTGTCGAGTACCATTCCTCTGTGTGGAAGTTCATTGGTGGTGTACAAAGAGATGAGTCCCTGTCCAGGATGGAAATGCGACAGTTTAGTTTTGGCGTGACACGGCCAAAGAAGAGTAAGTATGGTGATCTTGACAAGAAGATTCTGTTTGCTTGCCAGAACTATTCTCAAGACAACAAAATCCAGTTCTTGAAGAACATCAGCTATATTGTCTCGGTCTGAAACAATATAAACTTTAGGAGATTTATGTTTACATAAAAAGTTTATTTAATTACATATCACATGTAGTAGGAAAATCAGCTACATTGCATTTACCTATGGAAGTAAATTAATATAATTATTGAGATCAATTATATACATTACATATTTGTATCTGGATCCGGACAATTGCGACCCGGTCAATCGCGACCCGGTCAATCGCGACCCGGTCAATCGCGACCCGGTCAATCGCGACCCGGTCAATCGCGACCCGGTCAATTGCGACCCATGATTTTAGAAAAAATTGATGGGTCGCAATTTTCCTAACATCAGCCCCCATTAGTCAGTATGTCGGTAAATTAGATTATCATAATAAGGACTTGTGGCGGCTCAATTTTGTCTTAATATATGTAATGCAACTGCAACGCAGCATGTCGATAGTAATAGTGTATGACCTGATGAGTTGATAATTATCCTGACGTTAAATATCCTGTCGATGATAGCGTAACAAGTTTACACAAGGAATTTGAAGGTGATTGGCAATGTTACTGGGATACTACATACTACAGTACAGATACTAAATGTAGGGAGAAGGGGGGAGGGGGGGGGGGGGGTCTTAACGTTAGTTTTGAAGTACTTAGGCCTACTGTGTTAGACACACTGACCTACTCAACATGCACTAATAGTAATTTAATCTTAGCAGTAATTATATCATATAACTGATTGAATTCAGCTGTCCTTCCAGCTTTTAATAATATTTCTAATTAATTCAAGTCAACTAAAAGTAATTGGATACTGATGGAATTTTGAAAATATTTAGTTCATAGAGCTTCAATTTAATATTCAATTTAAATGTTATAATTTGTCGACTTTTTAAATATATATAACATATAATCGGCACTGATTACATTACATTTGGGATTGCTTAGTTCTCAATTGTGTTCGTAACGGTTTGTGTAATTTTTTTTCCATCATCTTGTATAAAAGGTTAGATGATAAGTCATCATTCCTACAGTATCAGGTCTAACATTCTAGCACAATAGATTAATATTTAACTGGAATTAATTAATATTTCGGTTTTCTATTGATTATTACTTTTCAGCAGGCTTATTGTGCGGCGGAAACACAACAATTACTACAGGCCTATGTTAACTATCGGCATACAAATAAGCAGTTCCTAAACAATAACAGCAATTGACCCCATACGCCTGTCTACATGTGAAGTAGATTGACTTATTGGCGACGTATGGTATATTCTGCAAGTCAGTGATGCATAGTGCTTGTCACACAACAGCAGGATCTAATATGTGATCTACTCAGTTTATAGAGTCTGAGTAACACTAATATATGCAAACACTTTTGTTGTGTTTATTATTATGGATGTGAAAAAATGTAGAAGGGGAAATATATTTTAAGATATTAATTCATTGGCCCATGTTAACATCCCCTAAGAGCCAGAGAAGCAAATGGGAATGTATGGAAATATTGAAATTTGAGAATGTGGGGTGGTGGGAAGAATGGAAGTTGGAGATCTGGGAAGGTGGGTGGGATTGTAGGAAAAGGTATGGAATGTGGGAATGGGGTCATTTGGGAAGATGGGTGGGTATGTGGGAAGGTGGACGGGAATCGAGGAAGATATGGGAAGGTGAAAACGTGCAGGCTTTTCTAAACAAAACAATGAACATTATTTTTATAATTTAGAAAAATGAGCAGGTTACAGTTGAGGGCTTTTCTGGGCCGGCTTTTCTGTAGATAATTGGAACTGTGGCGCTGGTTTTTTAACCCAAACAATAAACAAAGTTGTTACCAACCAATTGAGGGAAAGTCCCATCTTACTACATTCCTCTCCACCTTCCGCATTACCATCCAACTTCCACATTCGCATCTTCCCACATTCCCATCTTCCCACATTCCCATCTTCCCACATGCCCGTCTTCCTACATTTACATCTTCCCACATTCCCATTAATCTTCCCAAATTCCCAGCGTCCTTTATTACCACCTTACTACATTCCCATCCACCTTTCCGCATTCCCACCCATCTTCCACATTCGCATCTTCCCACATTCCCATCTTCCCATCTTCCTTCATTCCCATATACTGACATTCCAATCTTCCCACATTCCCATACACAGGTGATCGTATTAATTACATACACGAGAGGCTCCTCCTACCCGTTACAGTTGGCATTATAATAACATTATTTGATTCGATATGTTGGCGTTAGGGAGTGCTAACCAAATACGCATGTAATTAGTAATTCGGAAGGCGCTTGAATTTAAGAAGTCATGCATGGCTTTGATCACTACAGTAGTAATTGTTAGGAGCCAGAGCTGGCCAGGAAAATTAGCTTATTTATTAAGGTACCTACTACAGTAACTACAGTACATATAGAGAAATACTGTTTTTCAGTCTACATAATATGTAGGTGTGTACTAATATGTAGGTGTGTACTGTTTTAGTAATCTGAGGTGAAGTGGGGGGGGGGGGAATCGTGACGCAAATACCTTCTCGGCGGATGAATAGCTCGTCTAAATATTACATTATCAATTAAGGGAAATGCTCAGGTTACAGCTGCAAGTTATTCCAACCAAAATAATAAACGAAAGTTGACAAAACTGTTTACAGTTTAATTTTTGAGAGTAATCAGCTGTTATTTGCGTCGAAGTAACCCCCCTCCCCTTACCCCCCCCCCCCCCCCCCCCCCCTATCCGAGTATAAATCCGTCTTTTGTATTTGTAGTACTAGGTAGGTGTGTATAAATGGTAACAAAAACTGCTTCTGGACTGCGTGTGCTCCATGGGTTTGAATATCTAACCCGAGGAGTATCGGGGTGAAGGGTACCGATAAATATTTATATTTACCTACAAATTTTCCGACTGATTATGAAACGTTGACCTTTATTGACTCCCTTTGATGTTTTGGTTAGAATTCTCATGCACTTGACTTCTCATTTATTTGTTCAATTAACGTGCGAATATTTCAACCAACCCGGAGAAGAGCACTTGTTGCGTAATATTATTATTATTGTACTCTTAGATGTTCAATTTGTGTTTTATGCCAGTTCACACAGTAGGACACGTAGGCCACTTTCACACGGTAAGACACATCGTATGCGTTCGCACATTTAGCTACGTACTGTAATATATTGTCTGGTTACAGTGTGTAAAGTAAAATGTGCGTGTAGGTGATGTACAATACATAGGGGTAGGCGTAGCATACATACAGACAGTAATACAGCAAGTTGAACAAGTTACAGTGGTAGACATATTGAAAAGATAATATGTCATATAATTAATTAATATTATATGTGATGGTTGCTTGATGTGCTCTTCTTATAATACATCTCATACCCACGCCCACACCATGTGTTACTGTCTTAGTCGCACTTGGCACATCACTCACAAACTCACAAACTCACCTACTATGGAAGGCAATCTGCCTTACTTATAATATATTATGCAATGAAATTAATTAAAATAACATTTTATAGCCACTATAAGGTCCATCGTTAGTATCTTTCATAAGTTTTATTGTGAGAAACTTAATTAATAGCGCCTAAATAATTGTCAACATTACATGTGAGTGTATATAAAATAATGAAATGAGTAGAGTGATATTCGTGATAAAATATTCCTTTGTATTTCACATAGTTAATTGATTTCTTGTAAATCATCCCGTTCCCATATGATACTGCAGTACTGTATTGTGGTGGATATTATAAAAAAATTCCGTAAGGAGTATTTCTGAATTTGTTTTAGAAATAAATGACTACACAGACTAGCAATTTCAGCATTTATAGTAAAGCAATAATTCGAACCAGACACGTTTAAATCTTTCTGTAACCTGGTTTTAATAGTAAATCTAGAAAACTAGACCTACTATCAATATAATTAGTTATCTATTACCGCAGCCCAACCCATCGCACATTTACGAAAGATACCAAAATATTTACCGTCCTAAATTTCCGCCTGCAAAGTGTCTTGGAAACTTTTACATGTTTAGTGTATATTTATATTCTTGGAAGGTGGTGATTCGTGATAATTCGTGATGAATTTTATTTTTAACTAACTATCTCTCTTTGTTTTGCTTATTGCTTTGGTTGGATGTCAGATCAGTGTAAGGTGATTAACCTTCTTCCTTTGTAACCAACAATAATTAATTAAATTTGCCAATTTAAATTGTGAATTCATGATGGCGCAGCAGTCTAACCAGATGACAAACATCAGACTCTTAACGCCTGAATAGACAACAGCACAATACACAATAACATATTGTTAGCCTAGCTACGTCATATGGTTGGTTGTTAATTAACTGGTGCAATTAGGCCCAACAGGTCCGGCCCCCACAAAATCCCCATAAACGCAAAAGAAAGAAAGTTAATTAAAATGTTACCGGTACCCTTTAGTAGTTGTGTGGTGTTTCCGTCGCGCAGTATCCTGATTAAAACACACCGGAGGTTCAGCATGGCGGAAACTAAACGAGGAAAACCGAAGATCCTAACGGTAAACTCGATGAATCCCCGAGTTAAGGATGTTGAATACGCTGTACGAGGCGCAGTTGTAGAGATGGCAATAGGAATAGAGAAAGAGATCACTAAAGGCGCGAAGAAACCCTTCGATCATGTTATCCACGCCAACATCGGGGATTGCCACGCCATGGGACAACGACCAATCACGTTTATTCGCCAAGTTACGTCGATTCTGCAGTACCCGGAGTTGTTGTTGGACGACCCGCGATACCCGGAAGATGTCAAGGAGAAGGCGCGGTTTATCTTGGGCGGCTGCGGTGGCCAGAGCACCGGGGCCTACACCGACAGTCAGGGTATCACGCGGTTACGCGAGTGCGTCGCCCGCTACATCGAGCGACGGGACGGCGGGATTCCCAGCGATCCTGACTCGATTTACCTAACGAACGGAGCGAGCGAGGCAATCCGTACGATTCTGGGACTGCTCACGTTCGGTCGCGGCCCCGAGCGAACCGGCGTCATGGTACCGATACCGCAGTACCCGCTGTACTCCGCCTGTCTGTCCGAGATCGGGGCCGTTCAGATCGGCTACTACCTGGACGAGGAGTCAGGTTGGTCGTTGGATCACGACGAGTTGCAGCGGGCGTTGGACGCGGCTAAGGAGAAGTGCGTCCCTCGGGCCTTGGTCGTTATAAACCCTGGGAATCCAACCGGACAGGTAAGGTAAACCAACTCTACCGGACAGTTGTAAACCAACTCTACCGGACAGGTAAGGTAAACCAACTCTACCGGACAGTTAAGGTAAACCAACTCTACCGGACAGGTAAGGTAAACCAACTCTACCGGACAGTTAAGGTAAACCAACTCTACCGGACAGGTAAGGTAAACCAACTCTACCGGACAGGTAAGGTAAACCAACTCTACCGGACAGGTAAGGTAAACCACCTCTACCGGACAGTTAAGGTAAACCAACTCTACCGGACAGTTAAGGTACACCAACTCTACCGGACAGTTAAGGTAAACCAACTCTACCGGACAGGTAAGGTAAACCAACTCTACCGGACAGGTAAGGTAAACCAACTATACCGGACAGGTAAGGTAAAAGGTAAACCAACTCTACCGGACAGGTAAGGTACACCAACTCTACCGGACAGTTAAGGTAAACCAACTCTACCGGACAGGTAAGGTAAACCAACTCTACCGGACAGGTAAGGTAAACCAACTATACCGGACAGGTAAGGTAAAAGGTAAACCAACTCTACCGGACAGGTAAGGTAAACCAACTCTACCGGACAGTTAAGGTAAACCAACTCTACCGGACAGGTAAGGTAAACCAACTATACATTTATTGATATGTCAGAGTAAGATATCGGGGGAATTTTCGATGCAAACAAAATTCACCCTTTTCCACGGGAAAATCGACCCATATAACAGCGGATTATAATACCGGTAGTTCAGCGAACTGAAACTGAAAATGAAATTGAACTGGAACTGAAATTGTTTTTGGCAATTTTTGTGAACTGGAACTGAAATTAGAACTGAAACATTAATTTTTTTAAAACTGAAACTGAAACTAGAACTGAGACTTGTTATCTTGGAATACTGGAACTGAAACTAGAACTGAATTTCCAGAAATTTAAAACTGAAAGTATAATCTAAAAATTGGGAATAAGAACAAATTTTTAAAATTCGCGTTTTTAGTGTTCATAAATACTATTTCGTTTCTTTAATAAATAAATGTAATTTGCTTTATTGTGTTGCAAGACCTACTATATACGAACAGCCAAATCGCTGCAAGTTCATAAATTTAGTGGGCCAGTTAAATAGGCCTATCTTAGTTAGAATCTCTAAAACAATATGTCTACCACGTCGAAAGTACTTGGCCCTAACTTAGTGGGGTCGCTTAAGGTGAAAATCGTTAATTACCGGACAAAAGCATGACAATGTCACTAAATATGTAAAAAATGTGTAGATTAATCTGAGCCTGTGTACCAAAAAAATTGACTACTTCACTAGCAACAGGGTGACTTTTTCATAGCAACCGGGTAAAATTGGTCGTTTCTGTTATTGAAACTCGCCATATAGAAAAATTACGATTATATAACTTGGTTGGTTAAAAATAGAAATCGTGTACACGTTTCCATAGCAACCACTGTATAATTAATAAAATTATGATTGAAACTTGGGGTAATCAACCTGTCTAGCAATATAAGATTGTTAGTAATAACATTGGCGCTGATACATGTGTCCATAACTAAATTAGGTCCTCTTTCAGATGATGCAAATAAAAATTGTAATAGCTCCAGTAGTTATCGGGATGGGGAGTTCCTGGCACCCATTTTAGCACCTTTCGGAATGGAATTAACCAAATATATATTTTATTTTCAACTAATACGTAATTGTAAACCTAACCATTACCTTTTTGCAGCTAAAAATTCCAGTTATTTTCATTAAAAATTTAATAATTGGCAGTGAGATCCATCGGTGGGTACCACACGATTGGCCACGGCAGCTTGTTATGTTATGTACCGGTATGTAAACAAGACACTTGCAAAACTTTCTGAAAATATAACTGAAACTATATATTTTTAGGAACTGGAACTGAAATAAATAGGTTTATTAGAACTGAAACAAGAACTAAAACTGAAATTATTATTTTTTGGGAACTGGAACTGAAACTTGAACTGAAATGAACGTGTTTATTAAAACTAAAACCGAAACAAGTCAAATTTTCTTTCAGTTCGCAGCGCTAAACCGGTAACTCTTTTTTCCCTTATGGCCGTTATTATTTACGATATGAATTATATTGTATTGGTGTAATTCGGTATAATTGAGTCGCTCACTTGATATATTATCGGGGTCACTGTTAAGTAAAACACTATTTTATATTTCTATGGTTTATCATAAAATCAACTAAGTAAAGTATATAATAAGTAAGTATTATGGAATACGAATATCAATATGAATTACAGCATAATAATTAATAATATAGTATTTCACAGTATTGAGCGCATTCTGGAACAGTGTTTGTGTTGCCACAACTGACAACTGTTGTAACAAATTTGTTGGCTGAAGCATCAAACCTACTAAACAAGTTGGCAATCGATTTGGTAAACTATGTTAACCGAAAAACAGTGAGGAAACGGAAAGTTGGATGAAACATACAAAATGAATCATGTGCTAAAAAAATACGTAACTTTTGTTTTCGCCATGAAAGATGGTTCTATGCCAAAGGTAGAGTTCGATATTACGCAGATGTAAGATAAATCAACTCATATGCAATGCATACATAATAATGATTGAATGTAGTTACCATCCATCATACAACCAACACTAGTATCTATATTAGAATGTAACTTCGGTTTCGGTTATCACCAGTTTATACATTTTTTATAATAATTCAGCCCACTTCACTATATGCTCTCTCCTCTCGCTTTGCTCTCCTGCTGGCTTTTTAGCTCAATTAATTCCACCTAATATATATTTTGGACATTCGATCCGTAACGTAGCTTCAGAAAGCTCCTGTGAGTTAATCGGTTAGGCCTAACCTAATAATCATATTCCTTGATTCTTCATCCCAGGTCAGACGTATACACTGTACACACCAGCCGAGCCCTAGGCGCAGCGGAGAGCGGCCATATAATAGCAGTCAGGGGCGGGGGGGGGGGGCTCATTGGTTGAGATCAGTTGGGAATATTCATCTGAAATATTCATATTATATCAGAAAGTAATGGAATAAAGCTATAGAACACCGCTAGTGTATTTCTGCATCAATTTCTCTCGTCATAAAATCCGTTTCTTTATAATTATGTCTGTCCTTCATTCTCAGGCACTCTGTATGCCGACATCTCAAAGATTACATGGCTTATTTCGTTTATAATTCCCTTAACCTTTCTCTCAAAACTTTCTCTCTTATCTAAATGCGGTAGCTATGGTTACTTTTATTTTCGCCTGAGTTATGTTAATGAATTACGACGTTTTTGGGTGATTAAGGGCGGTGGTACTGTCGTGTCCCTCTAGTGTGTACCAGTGGTATTTGTGATGTATATAATGTTACTAGGCTCTGTTTGATGTTTTTTTTATTTTTTAGCATATTCTCAACAGCCTTCTAGCTGACTCGACTCAATAATACTCTGATGTAATGTGGGGCGAGCCACGAAGTTAGCGGAGCTTTGGCGAACTGACACTGTTATGGGGCGGGGGGGGGGGGGGGGGGGGGAGGGTCAGTAATTATGGTCGTCGTATATCCCTCAGAATCAAAGTTAGCATTTCGTTCCATCCTAAAATTGTTGTATTGTTCTAGAACTTCATTCAAAGCGACTTCTCGCGTATGGTCCATGATATCTTCTATCAGCGAGTGTTCATTAATTATTCGGTATTCGCAGTGCAAGGGTTCGACCCAAGGTGATTTAAGTTAAGTAGCCCAAATAGACATTTTGTGAACGTCGCTTTTATCTTGTCCAGATCTTTGAGGTGGTGGAGTTTAAGAAATCTACTGTATGTTGAGTGAACATTGGATTGGGCCATTGGGGAGATTTTCCCATTGAATATTTGCATTGCTGTTGTGACCGATTGTAGTTACATAGGTGTCGAAGGAACCTTATTATTTTTGCTATCTTTTTTCGTCTGTATATGATGGTGAAGCTGGATTGAATTTTTATACCAAGGTATTCGTATTCATTTGCTATTTTCACTGGTTTCCCATTCAATGTAGATGAAGTTGTCTTGCTTTGACAGGCGACCACCTTTTCTGAATTTAATAACTTTTGTTTTTACCAGATAAATTTTTATGCCATTATTTATTTATGGAATAGGATAAGTTTTTGTTATATTTACATAACTAATAACCGATTGCCATTAATACTCCAGGTTCTTTCCCGGGAGAATATCGAGTCTGTGATCCGATTCGCTCACGACAACCATCTGTTCCTAATGAGCGACGAGGTCTACCAGGAGAACATCTACGACCCCGCGACCCAGTTCCACTCCTTCAAGAAGGTCCTTCACGACATGGGAGAGCCCTACCTCCACATGGAGCTGGCTTCCTTCCACAGCGCCTCCAAGTGTTACATGGGGGAATGCGGCCAGCGCGGCGGCTACATGGAGCTCACCAACATGGATAGCGACGTGCGCGTGCAGCTCCGGAAACTCGTGTCCGCGCGACTCTGCTCCAACGTGAACGGACAGGCGATCATGTCGATAGTGACGGAGCCGCCGCAGCCCGGCCAACCTTCCCACGAACTGTTCGCGAAGGAGCGACAAGCGGTCCTCGACTCGTTGAAACTCCGCGCGGAGATGGTCGCGCGAACGTTCAACACGGTGGAGGGGATCTCGTGTAACCGCGTCCAGGGCGCCATGTACGCGTTCCCGCGGATCGAGATCCCCGCGCGCGCCGTCCACGAGGCCTCCCTGCAGGGGATTCACCCCGACGTCCTGTACTGCATGGAGTTGCTGCGCGAGACGGGGATCTGCGTGGTGCCCGGGAGTGGGTTCGGCCAGCGGCACGGCACCTACCACTTCCGTATGACCATACTCCCCCCGACCGACGAGATCGACGCGTTGTTACAACGGTTGGCGGTTTTCCACGCGGATTTTACGCGCAAGTACGCGGATTAATCGCGCAGTTGTTGTAGATGCAATTCATCGTTTAGTTCCACATAATTAGTTACTAAATTAATGTGAATGGGTCCATTCATAGCATCGCCTAGTGTTCTACATGTTGTGCATTAGGGTTCAGTTATATTATCGCTTTAATTTCTTTTCAAGGTTTCTTTCGGCTTATTTCACAGCGGACTGGGAATGGGAGAGGAGGAGGGGGGGGGGGGGGGGGTCGTTTAGGGTTGGCCCCCCGTAGACAATAATTATAAAGTTGAACTTCAACTGTTTTTATAATCCGCCCTTTGCTGCTTTATTTTTTATAATTTTAAGTTAATAAAATGAAAAGATTTATTGCAGTTTATTTCGTCCGTTTTATTATTTTAATGATGTAATTGCGATTGTAATTGCGATCGTAATGCGATTTTACTGCTAGGGTAAATAAATAAAAGTGGCTAAAAACGTGCAAAATATCCCTCAATGGGCCCAAGTGGCGTGATACCATTGATTGCGAATGAAATTACTAAATTTTTCATGAAATACAATTGTTACAGGTACATTCAAGGTATCAGGTAGTATTTCTAGGTCTATATTTTACCTGAGACGCTAGCGGAATGGTTAGAGCGTCAGACTTCCAACCCGGAGGTCGCCAGTTCGATCCCATCTGGATTCCATTGCCGACTTTGCAAAGCTGTGCCCAACAAAAGTTATGGAAATAATGTGTCACGTATGTAACCAATCTATCCCAGCGAGATGGTTTCACAAATATAATTATATTTAACAAAATGCTCGACTACTATTAATAGTTACACGATTATTGCCAAGTATTTGCCCTCGCAGTATACTGTTACGTTGTATCCATTCTGTAAATACTGAATTGGGTGTTTTCCAATTACCCGCTACTTTATATTACAGTTCTGGTACTAACGACTAATGACTTCACAGTTCAGGTTTGTAACCAATCTGTTTATTAAACTAATGTTTATAGGGGAGCAAAAGAAATTGCCTCGGACATTTTGCCTCGTACTAAGACTCTTTTAGTCTCGTGCATTTCAGCTGGATTTAACAGAATTTTAACGGTCTCCCTAATAAGTAATTAGTTAATTTCTTAACAGAACCAATTATTGTAAATTAATTGTGTAGATTATTATTTGGGAGTCATAATTAATGATGAACCTGTTGTTGTTGTTATATAGACAAATTACTTTAGTTAATAATAAATAAATATTATGATATTGTTTAGGATTATAATATTTATTATGTGCGCACGGGAAATGGATTTATAGATATTATATCGATTCTTGTTAATGTTTATTCCTTAAATATTTATTTATTGTGGGATTTCTTTAATTCGAAAATGAAAATGAATGTTATGTTATGTCCCGCCGCCCTGTAGGTAGAACATATTATATAATGAACAATTTTATAAGCCGGGTAACATAAATGCGGTATACAGGACCAGATGCGGTCTACAGAACGTGAGTATGGACTTATAGACCAGTTATACCGGTACAGAAAGACTATCAATCACTTTCATTTTCCAGATTGTCTGTCACACCACCTAACGATACAGACAGTTAGTATGAGCGAGCGCAGGTCCGTAAATCAGTTTACTATCTGATTAATTTTTAACATTTAATTTAAAAAATGTAAGACTTTATCTTAATTTAGCTAAGGTTTGTGGTCATGAGGGTTCGAGTTACATCTGTAATTCCCTAAATTTGGATAGTCAAGGAGGAGTTTATTAGGGAGGAGGTCGGTGGGGGTGTGAGTGGCTCGTGGGGTGTTTCGCATGTTACTATGAATTAAGGGAATGTGGCAGGATACAGGGGCACATTATTCTAACCAAAACAATATAAACCAAATTCAAGAGATCAGACTGATTATCCCAACACGATGAAAACGAATTATCATTCGACTGACAGGCATCAATGGTTCATTTATTCCACTTTTCTTCCTAATTGGTAGGCCTATTCTCCCACACCGGCCTACTACTGTACACTGTATGCTGACTTCGACATCTCAAAGATTACATGGCTTATTTCATTAATAATTCCCTTAACCTTTCTCTCAAAACTAACCTCTCTTATCTAAATGCGGTAGCTATGGTTACTTTTATTTTCGCCTGAGTTATGTTAATGAATTACGACGTTTTTGGGTGATTAAGGGCGGTGGTACTGTCGTGTCCCTCTAGTGTGTACTAATGGTATTTCTGGTGATTCTGTTATTATTACTTCTACTATATTATCATTAACTATTGGTCTTGTAGTGCATAGTCTAGGGATGCGACAGGGCTCCGGCTCCGGCGGGCCAATTTTCTGGCTCCGGCTCCGGGTAAATTAACCCGGAGCCAATCCGGAACTTATGTTGTTGAAATTATAATTAAAATAATAAGTTTTTCTGATGTATGAATAATGTAAATATCATAGTAATTAACATAATAACTCATTAAGTAATTTACAGCTTGTTTTTTTAGGTTTCCTGATAACCTCCCACCCCCCTTGTGAAATTGTTTAAATGTTTGAACAATAACTATTTACATACTTGTGTGTAAAGTAGAACTTTACAGTGTGATGATCCGAGTGGCTTTGTTACACGAACGAACGTTAGTGAGTGAGTGAAAATAAAGCCACGAGGATCAGAACACTGTAAAGTACTTTGCAACAAATATGTATGTAGTTTTATTCTAAAATTGTAACATTACGAAATGATAATTACTTTAAGAAAAATATTAAATAAATAAATAAATATTTTTAAGAAAAAACAACTAAAACTTTTCAACAATAAAATTAGAGAATGAATGGGAATGCGGTGAACGGGAGTTATTATAGAGGGGAGGCTAGAAAAGGGATTAGCCAATCAGGGAGCGGGGGGGAGTTAGGCAGCTCTAAGTCTAGACTTCTCTAAGTCAGATCTAAGTAAAGCAGCCAATGGGGAACCAGCTTTGTTGACTCGAAGAATGCGGGACCTATATACCCTAGGGCGAAATATGGCTGAAAGTCTATGGCGAGGTGGTAGCCAGGAGTGGTGCCATCGATGAGGTCATATGATAAGTTATAAAACTAATAATTGGTAAATCTAAAAATATAAATCAATTTATAAATTAAATAAGTAATACAATTGAATAATTATTAATAAATATATAAAAATAATTAAACCAGGGGTTCGACCCCTATCTAGTGAGGCATAGTCTGTGCCTCAGACCTAAAACTCGAGACTTTAGGAGTGCCTCAGGTCTTAAATCCGAGTCTCTAGCAGCAGACTGGACAACTGCAGGTCGATCAACCTCCTCAGTAAAGGATACAGCCGATGATATTGTAGATGTCTACCAAGTTTCAGCCTAAATGGTTTAAAAACACAGATTTCTCAATTTTCACTATCAAACATTTCGCCCTCTAGCGGCAGACTAGAGAACTTCAGACTACTCTGCGACTCCGTAAAAGATATAGCCTATATTGAAATAGATGCCTACCGAGTTTAAACCTAAACAGATTGTAAATAATAAAGTTAGAGAAGATGTTAATTTTCAGATAATATGCCCTCTAGCGACAGACTATAGAACTGCAGACGGCTGGATATAGGTAAGAGTAATTAGTAATCAGAGGTGTAACGAGAGGGTGTGGGGTGCTTGGATACAACCAATGTTAAAAACCTGCTGCTTGGTTAAAGCTGCTTGGGGTCAAAGGTCAACATTAAAGCTGCCTAGATATAGCTAAAGAAGTTAGGAAAGAGCAGAGGTGTCACTTATGACACCCGTTTTGTCGGCTTTGTGATGGTTAGACAACACTCATGACCCATTGGGTGTTAGGGTGCTAATCGGGCTGATTAATTAGGATAATTAATTAAACCCTAATTAGGAGTCGTAAGACTTAATAGAAGAATAGTTAAGAAGAAGTAATTAAGGATTAAATGTACTAATTAATTGATGATACCCGTCAAATAGGGTCTAATTAGCCTAATTGGGAGGTGTCACCCAGAAAGTCTGGCGCCAATGACACCCTAGGTGTCACACCTCCTAAGAGATGAGTCATGAGTTGGGTCTAAGTGTCGCAAAGCCGTGCAAACACCTACTACTGATGTATCAGAATGCCGCATTAATATTAGTTTAGTGTGTAAACCATAGTTGCAGGTACAGTGAATTTTTGTGGCTAATTACTTTCAGTTTCCTAAGCAGCAGTACTGAGAGCCTTCTATGACACCATAATATAGTTTATTTACTTCATTTTCATTCAGTACCGGTACCTATATACGCTATAATCGCATTGGTTGTTGTTTAGGGGTATCGTGTAGGGCCTAACTAGTGGCCTTTTATTCTAAAATTTTAATGCGCCCAGCGTTTCAAAAAACCAAATGAAGAATGCTGGAAAAATATACTTTAACAACTGGAAGCCATGGCTGTTAACTTTGTCTGACCTGAGGGGGGAAAAAGTCTTACATTCGAGATGTGGTTTGGGGAAATTTCACAGCGAAACCAAAACCGATGCCAATAATACAGTAGGACCGGCGCGGCATATCTGCACAAAAATTATGTTCTTGGAGTGGGTTGTTCTGGAAATTGAGGGAATCAATTCACGGATTCCCTCTCCATTCCCTCATTCTTCAACACCCGAGCTTCGCAAAACAAATTTAATTTGTACCGTACCATGGTACCCGTACCTGCGGTAGTGTGCATGAATGTGATAGATAACAAAGCATCTCCTAAAGAATGCGCCATATACGTGAATCCATAGCCATCCCGTTGTGTTTAGTGTAAGTCATAACTCTGTTTACATACTTAGAGCGCCACGTCCTAAAGGAACTGTTAATATTTCCCGAAAGTGAATAATATTTGTCAGAGATTATATATTAACGATCAATCGAATAATACAGTAGGTCTGCACCGCAATCATTTCAAAGCATCCGAATCCAGTCTCCCTTAACAGTGGGTGAATGATCGCGCATAGACTGGCTTCGGCTAATGTAACTTTATGTGCACTAAATACTTGTTATAGGCTAATATATTTTTATATATTTTAATTTCTTATAAGTTTCTTTGTCTCCATCCGGGAAGTATACCCGTGACATACTATAAGTTCCCATATCTCCTAAGCTCCCCGACCATTTCTCCCAATGTTTACTTATTTCTATCGGAACCTCCGTGTCCCAACCATCCTTACCACCTTATTTTTCTATGTTCAACAATAACTTTGTTAAAAATGAATGAAATTCAACGAAATTTTTCATGCTTGCTAAACATATAACTAGTAAAACAACTTTCCAGCAATTTTATTCATATCTGTAACGTGAGAGCCTTTTTTAGGAAAAGGACCCCGTACAATTGTAAAATATAGTGCTGCTCGGAGGCTTTTCAAAAATCAGACTAGTTCTTACGTTTTGGGTAATAACTTGAGTTTGAGAAAAGATATGAGAAAACTGCTTGCAGATTTGAAATCTCCATTAAATTCGGCACATGATAGAATAAAAAAACGTTTTTGTCAATTTGGAAAATAGGGGGGTGCTACCCCCCCCCCCCCCCCCCCCCCCCTTAAATTGTAAGCAGTTTCATTTACAGCCATCTTTTCGTTTCTTGTTATTTAACTGATGAGTGACTTTACTCTTTATTGCTGTATATATGAAAGTGTTTTGATGAATTTAAATTAATCTTAAGTTACCAGGACTGAATCACCACTGAGTTTTTAATTCAAGATCCGCTCTGAACAAACTGCGATGTTTAATTTATTAGTTGGAACAGAATCGGAAAATTCAAATAATATTAATAATGTCCCGGAATTGTGAACAATCTACTCCACATGATATCCATGTTTGGTGGATTGGTTTGGAACACAAAAAACTTGAAGAGTTCGAGAATATACATAAGAGATTTTACATAAAGTTTGTAGTAGATTAAATTATTACAGGTTATTTATCTTTACCGAAACATGAATCCAATCAGTGTATGATTACTACATACTAATATAGTTTCGTTATCTTGGCCTTCTCAGTAAGGTATGTATTTCCGCTTCTACGTATTGTTTCAATTTCAGTAGCAAGTTAGGTAACTTTTATCCTCATTTCAATGAGTTCCAATGGTCCCATTTTCATTCCATGTAATGGTAATTGTAATAAGGGTCTCCAATAGGTTTTACTCATCTCTCCAAATAAATACGCCCCTGCCTCACATTTCCATTTATTATACAACTCAAAGTTATCAACGGTATATTGCCACCACCCCTTGGACCCATCGCAATGGGGATCGCTTTCCGCAAAGAAATATATATCTTGGCGGTACACCGGCATACTGAACTTCAGATTCTCTACTGTAATTAGTTATGTATTAAATTTGATTGTCAAGCCAGATAAGTAAAACTATGAAAATATAACTTTACAATTATTATTAACTGAACAAACTACAGTAATGTGTAAAGTGGCACTTTACAGTTTGTTAAGCTGAGTGGTTTGTTAAACAAACGAACATAGCGAGTGAGAGCATTGGAAATCTCGAGCATCAGAATATTCAACTATTCAAGTACGAATTAAAATAAATTTCTTAAATTTAGAACGGAATTGGTAAGGCATTTATGAATTCAGCGAATTTATGAATCTAACATTGGAAGTATGCATCCCGATTGTCAGACGTTATTAGTGCAGAGGGCTACCACATCTACGCTAAAAATTTTTCACAAAGTGAGTAAATTTGAAACTTTTGCACGAATGCGTAACTAAAGGATAAAGTGAAATTTTCTGCTCAATTTGATTAGTTTACGAATAATTAAGGTTGTTAGTGAATGGGATTATGTTGTTCACAACATAGGGTGGCTAATGTATAACATTATAGATATGCCATGAAATTATTATGCGAACATTTAGTAATTAGCACACGGGCTATTGGCCGTGTCGCTGCGAACACTTTTTTTTACCTAAACTAATCTTGACAATAAAATTAATAATTTATTACCATATAAGGAATTTTGTTTATATCTGATGTACATGGCATCTCCCACATCGCCGTCTCTGTAATTTAAGTCTATTTGAAATCTCCCTCCACTATCATGACTCCGATCAAGAATCGTAAAACCATCATATTCAGCCCAATATTCATGGCCATTCTTAACCTTAAAATCAAACCGTAAAGTAATCGGATTTTGTTCTGTCACCTTTTGTATGAAATGAAAACCAATCCAAAACTCTTTACTCGTTTCTCCGAATCCATCAGTATATTCTTCCATGGTGCGATCGAATGATAGTTGTTGCCCATGTCCACTGTTTCGTCTCATTATTAGCAGCCAAGGTCCGCCGACTCTCCCAATGTCACAAATATCTTTAATTATTGTGTAATTATTCAAAATTATACTATTTGCAGGTGCATAGGACTTGCATCTTTCCTCTATTAGATTCTCAACTTTCTTCTGTTTGTCTTCTATTCTCCTTTTAATTTTATTTGCTAGACTAAACTTTGCCTTATCCAAAAACTCTCGTTCTTTATCCTGTTTCAATACTAACTCAAGTTGTTCGGCTTGTTGTTTAACCAACTTTTCTTCTATCGCATTATGTTTACCATAAATGGACATTGTGCACCAACTTATTTGAACCATAGCGAACATAATTAGAAAAACAAGAAGGACTAATCCAATACATATTTGTAGGAGAATTCCCATTAGTTCTTTAACAAGTTCTTCTGAAGTAGGTTCGCGTTTTGCATGTTTTTTTGTGCTGTCTTTTTCAGCTATTTTTTGGGACTCATGGGATGTCCGAATGGATTCACTTCCTTGATTTTGTCTCTCTGGTGAAAATGGCTCTACTTGGGTCGTCGATATACCTGTACCTTTTCTGTTAGAGAACTTTGCTTCGTCACTTTCTCTTTGATACGAAGTCACTCCCCTTTTTCTGTCGACCACAATTCTATATGAGGACCACTGTCTGAGTTGATGTGACTTCTCTCTGCTCTCCCCAATAGGATTGGGACCTGGGACTCGTTTTATTAACACCTCTGTATGTTGTGATCGGGACCTGGGACTACGGCGGTGTGACACCTCTCTATGTTGTGATCGGGACCTGGGACTACGGCGGTGTGACACCTCTATATGTTGCGATCGGGACCTGGGACTACGGCGGTGTGACACCTCTCTATGTTGTGATCGGGACCTGTAACTACTTTGGGGTGACACCTTTCTTTGTTGGGAACGAAACCTGGGAGTCCATTTGGGTGATACCTTTCTTTGTTGGGATCGGAACCTGGGACTCCGTTTGAATGGCACCTCTTTTTGATGTGATCGGAAAATATGACTCCGATTGGGTGGGGACATGGGACTCTGATATTGAATCTCTCCCGTTTCACTGAAGCTATCATTATCACTAAAACGAGAATGGGAATTTGTACTGCGTCTGCGAGACATTTTAGCTAAACCTTCTCTTAATAAAACTAATTAGAGCTAATAACAATTGTTGAGCTCTGTATCTTTGATGATGTTAAGCAATAATGTTAAAAATCTGCTAGATTATTCGAATGGTAAAGTAGTATAACTAGTGACTTCAAATTCGCTTCAACTTTATTAGAATATAATTTAATGTCCTAGATCGTCAACAAGCCTTGAAATAATGTTAAGCAATAATGTTAACAATGATGCTGACAGTTTATTCGAAAGGTAAAGTAGTATAACTAGTAACTTCAAATTCGCTTCAACTTTATTAGAATATAATTTAATGTCCTAGTTCATCAACAAGCCTTGAAATTATGTTAAGCAATAATGTTAACAATCAGCTAGTTTATTCGAATGGTAAAGTAGTATAACTAGTGACTTCAAATTCGCTTCAACTTTATTAGAATATTATAATAATTTAATGTCCTAGTTCGTCAACAAGCCTTGAAATTATGTTAAGCAAATCAACAATGTTAACAATCATGGCTAGTTTATTCGAATGGTAAAGTAGTATAACTAGTGACTTCAAATTCGCTTCAACTTTATTAGAATATAATTTAATGTCCTAGTTCGTCAACAAGCCTTGAAATTATGTTAAAGCAATAATGTTAACAATGTGACAGTTTATTCGAAAGGTAAAGTAGTATAACTAGTGACTTCAAATTCGCTTCAACTTTATTAGAATATAATTTAATTTCCTAGTTCAACAAGCCTTAAAATAATGTTAAGCAATAATGTTAAGCAATAAGTTAAGCAATAATGTTAACAAGTGAAAATCAAATTCGCGTCAACTTTATTAGAATATAATTTAATGTCCTAGTTCAAATATATTATTTGTTCAAGAACAATATCTGTAAAAAAAAAAATGATGGTAAAAGATGGGTATGGATATTTTTATCTATAATTTTCATATGCTTGCTACTTCAAGCTGCACACTGCAGCAGATATGCAGCATATGGATTGCTAGCTGAGCCATTCTGCCAATGGAAGGCCATATTTACAAGGAGAACAGGTGATGGTGGATGTTGACAAATCAAGTGCAACACCCATTGTGAGGCCTGTCAAACAAAATTGTTTGGATTTTATGTCTCAAGAGTAAACTAAAGTATCAAAGCAACCCAATATAGAATTATGAATAATAAAACAACCAATAATGAGGTCGTGAGGCCTTATGACGTGACGGCAATACCTGACACACAAGGTCCCATGTTCGGCAATACCTGTCACACAAGGTCCCATGTTCGGCAATACCTGCCACACAAGGTCCCATGTTCGGCAATACCTGACACACAAGGTCCCATGTTCGGCAATACCTGACACACAAGGTCCCATGTTCGGCAATACCTGTCACACAAGGTCCCTTGTTCGGTAATACCTGTCACACAAGGTCACATGTTCGGCAATACCTGACACACAAGGTCCCTTGTTCGGCAATACCTGTCACACAAGGTCCCATGTTCGGCAATACCTGTCACACAAGGTCCCATGTTCGGCAATACCTGTCACACAAGGTCCCATGTTCGGCAATACCTGACACACAAGGTCCCATGTTCGGCAATACCTGACACACAAGGTCCCATGTTCGGCAATACCTGTCACACAAGGTCCCTTGTTCGGCAATACCTGTCACACAAGGTCACATGTTCGGCAATACCTGACACACAAGGTCCCTTGTTCGGCAATACCTGTCACACAAGGTCCCATGTTCGGCAATACCTGTCACACAAGGTCCCTTGTTCGGCAATACCTGTCACACAAGGTCCCATGTTCGGCAATACCTGTCACACAAGGTCCCATGTTCGGCAATACCTGTCACACAAGGTCCCTTGTTCGGCAATACCTGTCACACAAGGTCCCATGTCCGGCAATACCTGACACACAAGGTCCCTTGTTCGGCAATACCTGTCACACAAGGTCCCATGTTCGGCAATACCTGTCACACAAGGTCCCATGTTCGGCAATACCTGTCACACAAGGTCCCATGTTCGGCAATACCTGTCACACAAGGTCCCATGTTCGGCAATACCTGACACACAAGGTCCCATGTTCGGCAATACCTGTCACACAAGGTCCCATGTTCGGCAATACCTGTCACACAAGGTCCCATGTTCGGCAATACCTGTCACACAAGGTCCCTTGTTCGGCAATACCTGTCACACAAGGTCCCATGTTCGGCAATACCTGTCACACAAGGTCCCTTGTTCGGCAATACCTGTCACACAAGGTCCCATGTTCGGCAATACCTCACACACAAGGTCCCATGTTCGGCAATACCTGACACACAAGGTTCCATGTTCGGCATACCTGACACACAAGGTCCCATGTTCGGCAATACCTGACACACAAGGTCCCATGTTCGGCAATACCTGACACACAAGGTCCCATGTTCGGCAATACCTGACACACAAGGTCCCATGTTCGGCAATACCTGTCACACAAGGTCCCATGTTCGGCAATACCTGACACACAAGGTTCCATGTTCGGCAATACCTGACACACAAGTTCCCATGTTCGGCAATACCTGTCACACAAGGTCCCATGTTCGGCAATACCTGTCACACAAGGTCCCATGTTCGGCAATACCTGTCACACAAGGTCCCATGTTCGGCAATACCTGACACACAAGGTCCCATGTTCGGCAATACCTGACACACAAGGTCCCATGTTCGGCAATACCTGACACACAAGGTCCCATGTTCGGCAATACCTGACACACAAGGTCCCATGTTCGGCAATACCTGTCACACAAGGTCCCATGTTCGGCAATACCTGTCACACAAGGTCCCATGTTCGGCAATACCTGTCACACAAGGTCCCATGTTCGGCAATACCTGACACACAAGGTTCCATGTTCGGCAATACCTGACACACAAGTTCCCATGTTCGGCAATACCTGTCACACAAGGTCCCATGTTCGGCAATACCTGTCACACAAGGTCCCATGTTCGGCAATACCTGTCACACAAGGTCCCATGTTCGGCAATACCTGACACACAAGGTCCCATGTTCGGCAATACCTGACACACAAGGTCCCATGTTCGGCAATACCTGACACACAAGGTCCCATGTTCGGCAATACCTGTCACACAAGGTCCCATGTTCGGCAATACCTGTCACACAAGGTCCCATGTTCGGCAATACCTGACACACAAGGTCCCATGTTCGGCAATACCTGACACACAAGGTCCCATGTTCGGCAATACCTGACACACAAGGTCCCATGTTCGGCAATACCTGTCACACAAGGTCCCATGTTCGGCAATACCTGACACACAAGGTTCCATGTTCGGCAATACCTGACACACAAGTTCCCATGTTCGGCAATACCTGTCACACAAGGTCCCATGTTCGGCAATACCTGTCACACAAGGTCCCATGTTCGGCAATACCTGACACACAAGGTCCCATGTTCGGCAATACCTGACACGCAAGGTCCCATGTTCGGCAATACCTGCCACACAAGGTCCCATGTTCGGCAATACCTGCCACACAAGGTCCCATGTTCGGCAATACCTGACACACAAGGTCCCATGTTCGGCAATACCTGACACACAAGGTCCCATGTTCGGCAATACCTGACACACAAGGTCCCATGTTCGGCAATACCTGACACACAAGGTCCCATGTTCGGCAATACCAGACACACAAGGTCCCATGTTCGGCAATACCTGCCACACAAGGTCCCATGTTCGGCAATACCTGTCACACAAGGTCCCATGTTCGGCAATACCTGTCACACAAGGTCCCATGTTCGGCAATACCTGTCACAGAAGGTCCCATGTGTATGGGATTAACACCGTCGCACTTCTGCATAACAGAAACCAACATTGGACGGATCCAAAAACTTGATGTTGGACGGACCCAAAAATTGGATGCCCTTAATTCTCACACGTGTTTGTTTGTTTGTTTGTGTGTTTGTTTGTACACACAACTTCTTGCACTTAATGGTGATTGAATTGGATGAAAGCTTGATGATAGGTTCATCAAAGCTACGCACCTCCCAGGCTAGTGTGACTAATTCCTAACCTCACTGCTACGCACCTCCCAGGCTAGTGTGACTAATTTCTAACCTCACTCTGCTACGCACCTCCCAGGCTAGTGTTACTAATTCGTAACCATACTGCTACGCACCTCCCAGGCTAGTGTTACTAATTCCTAACCCTACTGCTACGCAACTCCCAGGCTCGTGTTACTAATTCGTAACCATACTGCTACGCACCTCCCAGGCTAGTGTGACTAATTCCTAACCTCACTCTGCTACGCACCTCCCAGGCTAGTGTTACTAATTCGTAACCATACTGCTACGCACCTCCCAGGCTAGTGTTACTAATTCGTAACCATACTGCTACGCACCTCCCAGGCTAGTGTGACTAATTCCTAACCTCACTGCTACGCAACTCCCAGGCTAGTGTTACTAATTCGTAACCATACTGTTACGCACCTCCCAGGCTAGTGTGACTAATTCCTAACCTCACTGCTACGCATCTCCCAGGCTAGTGTGACTAATTCCTAACCTCACTGCTACGCAACTCCCAGGCTCGTGTTACTAATTCGTAACCATACTGCTACGCACCTCCCAGGCTAGTGTGACTAATTCCTAACCTCACTCTGCTACGCACCTCCCAGGCTAGTGTTACTAATTCGTAACCATACTGCTGCGCACCTCCCAGGATAGTGTTACTAATTCGTAACCCTACTGCTACGCACCTCCCAGGCTAGTGTTACTAATTCCTAACCTCACTGCTACGCAACTCCCAGGCTCGTGTTACTAATTCGTAACCATACTGCTACGCACCTCCCAGGCTAGTGTGACTAATTCCTAACCTCACTCTGCTACGCACCTCCCAGGCTAGTGCTACTAATTCGTAACCATACTGCTACGCACCTCCCAGGCTAGTGTTACTAATTCGTAACCATACTGCTACGCACCTCCCAGGCTAGTGTGACTAATTCCTAACCTCACTGCTACGCAACTCCCAGGCTAGTGTTACTAATTCGTAACCATACTGTTACGCACCTCCCAGGCTAGTGTGACTAATTCCTAACCTCACTCTGCTACGCACCTCCCAGGCTAGTGTTACTAATTCGTAACCATACTGCTACGCACCTCCCAGGCTAGTGTTACTAATTCGTAACCATACTGCTACGCACCTCCCAGGCTAGTGTGACTAATTCCTAACCTCACTGCTACGCATCTCCCAGGCTAGTGTTACTAATTCCTAACCTCACTTCTACGCACCTCCCAGGCTAGTGTTACTAATTCGTAACCATACTGCCACGCACCTCCCAGGCTAGTGTGACTAATTTCTAACCTCACTGCTACGCACCTCCCAGGCTAGTGTTACTAATTCGTAACCATACTGCTGCGCACCTCCCAGGCTAGTGTTACTAATTCGTAACCCTACTGCTACGCACCTCCCAGGCTAGTGTGACTAATTCCTAACCCTACTGCTACGCACCTCCCAGGCTAGTGAGACTAATTCGTAACCCTACTGCTACGCACCTCCCAGGCTACTGTGACTAATTCCTAACCTCACTGCTACGCACCTCCCAGGCTAGTGTGACTAATTCCTATCCTCACTGATACGCACCTCCCAGGCTAGTGTGACTATTTCCTAACCCTACTGCTACGCACCTCCCAGGCTAGTGTGACTAATTCCTAACCTCACTGCTACGCACCTCCAAGGCTAGTGAGACTAATTTGTAACCCTACTGCTATGCACCTCCCAGGCTAGTATGACTAATTCCTAACCCAACTGCTACGCACCTCCCAGGCTAGTGTGACAAATTCCTAACCTCACTGCCATGCACCTCCCAGGCTAGTGTGACTAATTCCTAACCTCACTGCTACGCACCTCCCATGCTAGTGTGACTAATTCCTAACCTCACTGCTACGCACCTCCCAGGCTAGTGTGACTAATTCCTAACCCTAATGATACGCACCTCCCAGGCTAGTGTGACTAATTCGTAACCCTACTCCTACGCACCTCCCAGACTAGTGTGACTAATTCCTAACCCTACTGATACGCACCTCCCAGGCTAGTGTGACCACATCGTAACCCTACTCCTACGCACCTCCCTGGCTAGTGTGACTAATTCGTAACCCTACTGCTACGCACCTCCCAGGCTAGTGAGACTAATTCGTAACCCTACTGCTACTCACCTCCCAGGCTAATGAGACTAATTCGTAACCCTACTGCTACGCACCTCCCAGACTAGTGTGACTAATTCCTAACCCTACTGATACGCACCTCCCAGGCTAGTGTGACCACATCGTAACCCTACTCCTACGCACCTCCCTGGCTAGTGTGACTAATTCCTAACCCTACTGCCACGCACCTCCCAGGCTAGTGTGACTAATTCCTAACCCAACTGCTACTCACCTCCCAGGCTAATGAGACTAATTCGTAACCCTACTGCTACGCACCTCTCAGGCTAGTGTGCCTAATTACTAACCTCACTGCTATGCACCTCCCAGGCTAGTGTGACTAATTCGTAACCCTACTGCTACGCCCCTCCCAGGCTAGTGTGACTAATTCGTAACCCTACTGCTACGAACCTCCCAGGCTAGTGTGACTAATTCCTAACCCTAATGCTACGCACCTTCCAGGCTAGTGTGACTAATTCCTAACCTCACTGCTACGCACCTCCCAGGATAGTGTGACTAATTCCTAACCCTACTCCTACGCACCTCCCAGGCTAGTGTGACAAATTCCTAACCCTACTTCTACTCACCTCCCAGGCTAGTGTGACTAATTCCTAACCCTACTTCTACTCACCTCCCAGGCTAGTGTGACTAATTCCTAACCCTACTCCTACGCACCTCCCTGGCTAGTGTGACTAATTCGTAACCCTACTGCTACGCACCTCCCAGGCTAGTGTGACTAATTCCTAACCCTACTTCTACTCACCTCCCAGGCTAGTGTGACTAATTCCTAACCCTACTCCTACGCACCTCCCTGGCTAGTGTGACTAATTCGTAACCCTACTGCTACGCACCTCCCAGGCTAGTGTGACTAATTCCTAACCCTACTTCTACGCACCCCCCAGGCTAGTGTGACTAATTCCTAACCCTACTTCTACTCACCTCCCAGGCTAGTGTGACTAATTCCTAACCCTACTCCTACGCACCTCCCTGGCTAGTGTGACTAATTCGTAACCCTACTGCTACGCACCTCCCAGGCTAGTGTGACTAATTCCTAACCCTACTTCTACGCACCTCCCAGGCTAGTGTGACTAATTCGTAACCCTACTGCTACGCACCTCCCAGGCTAGTGAGACTAATTCGTAACCCTACTGCTACGCACCTCCCAGGCTAGTGTGACTAATTCCTAACCCAACTGCTACTCACCTCCCAGGCTAGTGAGACTAATTCGTAACCCTACTGCTATGCACCTCCCAGGCTAGTGTGACTAATTACTAACAACCATACTGCCACGCACCTCCGATGCTAGTGTGACTAATTCCTAACAACCATACTGCCACGCACCTCCCAGGCTAGTGTGACTAATTCCTAACCCTACTCCTACGCACCTCCCAGGCTAGTGAGACTAATTCGTAACCCTACTGCTACGCACCTCCCAGGCTAGTGTGACTAATTCCTAACCCTACTTCTACGCACCTCCCAGGCTAGTGAGACTAATTCCTAACCCTACTGCAACGCACCTCCCAGGCTAGTGTGACTTATTCCTAACCTCACTGCTACGCACCTCCCAGGCTAGTGTGACTAAATTCCTAACCCTACTGCTACGCACCTCCCAGGCTAGTGTGACTAATTCCTAACTCTACTGCTACGCACCTCCCAGGCTAGGCTAGTGTGACTATTTCCTAACCCTACTGCTATGCACCTCCCAGGCTAGTGTTACTAATTCTTAACCTCACTGCTACGCACCTCCCAGGCTAGTGAGACTAATTCGTAACCCAACTGCTACGCACCTCCCAGGCTAGTGTGACTAATTCCTAACCCTACTGCTATGCACCTCCCAGGCTAGTGTGACTAATTTCTAACCTCACTGCTACGCACCTCCCAGGCTAGTATGCCTATTTCCTGGATATATCTTTTTACAGAACACAGCAGAACACAGTAGAACACAGCAGAACACAATAGAATACAAGGCGGAACATAGGCGAACACAGCTGTAATTAAAATCTACACCAAAAAATAACACACTTGGGAAAGTACCGGATTTAATCATACAACTGTAAGATGTCAATTACATATTTAAATTAAATGGCGGTTTCCCATATCCTCCAAAATAAATTACTTCTCATTATCCTGTAACCATGGAGAGTTGGTTAGTTCTACAGCAGTACAGTACCGGTAGCTGAGTAGGCCTACATCAGTACATTGGTAATATACTCTACACTGTGCCCGGTAATTGCACATGAGTCAGTTAGTACCAATATTCCGTATCATATCCACTTCTAGGAAGCCTACATCTGTCTGCCTGTACAATGTACAGTCTGTCAGTCTGTACATGTCTCTACAGCACTAGGCCTACTGCAGCACTGGAACAGGCTAACAGGCAGACTGCTGGACTAAGGACTAGTAACAGGTACAGGCCTAACCGAACAGCTGATCAGGCAACTCTGATCAGGTAATTTATATTGGCAGTGATTTTTTATGTCCTTTTATTTGACTTTTTTGTCATTTTTTTTTACGAATTATGCATAATGACTTTTGTTGTCCATTTAATGATTTTTATTGTCCTTTTAATGACTTTTTTTATGTATGTATTTCTTCAAACTGTCAGACTGCTGATTTCTGGACTGTCAGACAGTTGATTTCACTATGCCTGTGCCAAAACATTCCATGATTCTATGATTTATAGACTATGAGATAGATTTCCATATGCGCCTGTGGTAAAAAGATAAGTCGATAAGTCGATAATCGAATACCACATGACGTAGCAAAACACTCATTTTATAGCCAAAAACAATTACCAATTGATGGAAAGGAGCAGGTTAAGGCCGAGTTTTCTAACCAAAACAATAAACAGTCACTTTACCAAATCAGGGAAAGGAGCAGGTTACAGAGACGGGATTTTCTAACCAAAACAATAAACGATCACTTAACTAATTGAGGGAAAGGAGCAGGTTACAGAGGCGGGATTTTCTAACCAAAACAATAAACGATCACTTAACTTATTGAGGGAAAGGAGCAGGTTACAGAGGCGGGATTTTCTAACCAAAACAATAAACGATCATTTAACTAATTGAGGGAAAGGGACAGGTTACAGAGGCGGAATTTTCTAACCAAAACAATAAACGATCACTTAACTAATTGAGGGAAAGGAGCAGGTTACAGAGGCGGGATTTTCTAACCAAAACAATAAACGATCATTTAACTAATTGAGGGAAAGGGGCAGGTTACAGAGGCGGGCCTTTCTAACCAAAACAATAAACGGTCACTTTACCAATTCAGGGAAAGGAGCAGGTTACAGAGGCGGGATTTTCTAACCAAAACAATAAACGATCATTTAACTAATTGAGGGAAAGGGGTAGGTTACAGAGGCGGGATTTTCTAACCAAAACAATAAACGATAATTTAACTAATTGAGGGAAAGGAGCAGGTTACAGAGACGATAAAACTAATACAGTAATAGGCCTAAATTATGTGAAAGGTATATCCACATTTTAAAAATCCTCCAATCCAGTTTGGCCTATCAATTATTTAAAATTTATTAGCACAACCGGTAGGCCTACCATTACCGTATTTAAATGGTAGGCTACACAGTAGGCCTATAGCAGTACCGGTGCCGGTACTAAAATACAGAAATACCTGCTTTATACCTACATCTGTACATACAATTCAGCAAAATAATGCTATACTGTATATACTAATACCGGTACTGATAGCCTGAGAGAACAGCAGTAGAGAAACCGGTAGCATGGAACCTAACATTAGACTTTTGGAGGACATAAAAAATAAAAAAAAGGACAAAAAAAGGATTTAAACGGACAATAAAAATTATTGCGATTTATATTGGAGGATATGGAAAACCGCCTTTTAATTTAAATATGTAATTGACATCTTACAGTTGTATGATTAAGTCCGGTACTTTCCCAAGTGTGTTATTTTTTGGTGTAGATTTTAATTACAGCTGTGTTCGCCTATGTTCCGCCTGTATTCTATTGTGTTCTGCTGTGTTCTACTGTGTTCTGCTGTGTTCTGTAAAAAGAACTATCCCTATTTCCTAACCCAACTGCTACGCGCCTCCCAGGCTAGTGTGACTATTTCCTAACCCAACTGCTACGCGCCTCCCAGGCTAGTGTGACTAATTCCTAACCCAACTGCTACGCGCCTCCCAGGCTAGTGTGACTAATTCCTAACCCTAACCCTCTACGATTGCATCCTCCCCCAGTTTGATGTGCTGCCAGGCGAGTAGGCCTATCTCTTAAAAAGCACCTATAAATGATTTATATTGAATTTAATAGATATATAATTCATAAAAGATATAGAATTTTAGGTGATTTTGTAAATTTTCAAAATTGGGTGACCCATATCGAATTAGTGCTAGGCGACTAAGCGATAATTTATCTTCCTGAACAATAATGTCATAAAAAATGTGCATTTATAAACACATAAATAATTTGTTTGGAAAACACTAATAAACACCAAGCTAGTAAATATAGGTACTGGCTACCATGACTAGAGAGTAGGCCAAGTTATTTACTAGCTACCTAGTATTAGCTACCTAGTAGCTATTGGGTGACTAAGAAGTGTATACCAAATAAATATTATTGATGTTTAAATTAAATATGATTTTGTTTAAAAGAAAATTTAAATATGTTTTTTAATTAGTTACCTTAGTAAAAAGTACAAGAATCAAAATTACTACTAGCTACCATCTTACTATCAGGAGGCCAAATTTTGTTCCAGATCAAAAAAAACCGGCAGTACTATAGCTTGTGTGACCGACCGACCATAAGGGACGATTTTAGCATAGGATTGATGGTTTTTCAAATATTTATTATGTGATATTATTGATGGGCATTCGATTTTGTAGTAGCTGGTAATTTATTGGTAGCTAGTGTTTATTATATGGTAGCTAGTAATAAATATATATTAATTATATTGTATTTACAGTCTATATGTATTACTTTGTAATCAGATCGACATTGGCCGGGTTGCACACGTTGACTTAAGTTAAGTGTCTATTTTTTACTTAAGTTGCAACTTAGTTAAGTAGGCACTTAGACTTAAGTAAAATTGCGTTGCTCATTCTAAAGTTAAGTTTTCTTAACTAAGTAGGTACTTAAGTTAAAAAATCAGAACGGTACTAGTTCGCCATGTCGACACCGCCATGCAATTGCTTTCCACTGGCTATAAAGTGTCTTTGATTTTTAAATATTTCGTTCTAGAATATAGACTACATTCATCCAATATAATTTTTTATGGTAGCTACTATTTTTCAAAATACTACCTAGCTATTTAAAAAAGAATTCTATATAATATATTTACGTTACATATTTTTACTTATTCTAGAATATTTTGACTTTCCAAGTAAAGTGTTGTATTCCAAATAAAATTACAAGACAATATAATTTAAAAAAAAATTTACTAGCTAACAAAAACTAGCTATATGAATTACTCAGAATAACCACAGTAGTGTTGCAACGCTGGAAAGAGCCAGGCTAACAGTGCAAGGAATTGCTTAACGTTGCATAGCAACATAACAACAATAACAATGATTATATAAAAACGAGGAATTAATAACGACATTATGTAGTTAGTTGCTTTAGTTACACAAGAACCCAGTTCTCTGGAATCTCTTTTCTTTAAAGTATTATTTGAATGCACCATCTATCATACAACAAACATTTTTAGCAAGCCCATTTTTTGAAAATGGCCCCTGCAGCGAAAGAAGCTAAAACTAGGGAAGCTAATTGGACTGACAAGGATTGCTGCACTCTGGTCGAGTTGTATGAACCTCACCATACTCATCTCATTGCCAGTTTCGACAAATCTAGAGGAATAAATGCAGATTCAAAATCTAAGAAGTGGGAAGCTATCTTGGAGTCATACTTAAGGTCAAATCCCGATGTAAAACGGAGTCTCGATGGGCTCGAGAAGAAGCTAAACAATCTGAAAGATTCCATGAAAGTTTACGCACGCGCAGCAAAATACCATGAGACTGGCGGCGGACCAGAGCCTAAAACTCCGAAAGTTTTCATCCTGAAACTGTACGATATTGTTCATGGGTCCAAAGGGCAAATCCTGAAAGGAATACAGTCGGGTGCAGAAAGTGGCGCATCGGTTGCAGCTATCCCGGTCACGGTTAGTCAGGGTAATGACCAACCAGACCATGAAGAGGACGGCCAGATCCTGATGGACTTGGGCCAGAGCCTGAAGTCGCCAGGGGGCTACTTTAAACAGGCTTCCACTCCTCGAAACCCAGACTACTCTTCTCATCCGCAAAAAAAAGGGTCCCGCTCTCAGGACACATTGATTTCACCATTGGAGGCGCAGAACCTGCTGATCGCGGAGAATCGCCAGTTTATCCGAGAGAACCGCTATCTTATCTATCTGAAGACAATTAAAACAAAAGCAGAAGTTTCGGCTCTTACTGGTCTGCTGCCTCCCCCGGCTCCTAATGGCATGGTGGATGCAGCTGCGGATATTTTGTTTCTGGAGACTATTTGTGAATATGAAAACAGTGCAAATAATATACAGTAGTACTGTATAATATGAATGTTTAATATTGTGCAATTCATAATATTCATTATGTAATCTACAGTTGTCTAAAGTACAGTACAATGGTGTGCTAGTTTGATATATAATTTGGAAACAATATCCTTTTTTATCCAAAATACTTCTGAATAAAATGTGCACGATACGTTTGACCATTTTGTGAACCAGAATAATCTTCACTGTTATCTAATTCTTCCACGTCCTCGTCTTCCTCAAACTGTTCACCCCTTATTTTGGCAATATTGTGCAATACGAAACAAGCCGAAATTACGCGGCAGACTCGAACTGGCTGCATTCTAATTTCGCCATGCAAGCAATGGAACTTTCTCTTTAACTGTCCAAATGCCCTTTCAACTGTATTGCGTGTCTTGATGGTCTGGATTTGCGCCCAGTTGTAATTAATTTCCGCTTTAGTCTGTGGATTTGGGTTAAGAAGCGGAGTTAAAAGAAGAGGTGTATACGTATAGCCACTATCGCCTAAAATGAGTTCCTTTCATTTTCCCTGATCGTACTCCATTCCAAGTGAGCTATTGGACCAAATACGGGCGTCATGGGCACTTTCTGGCCAGTTTAGCGTTCAAAAATTGACATTTTGCATCACAAATTGCTTGAACGTTTAATGCTACTGTACCCTTTTCTGTTAATGTAGTATGGCGCTTGATCGCTGTAAGGAGCAGGGATTTTCACATAGTTGCGTCAATGGCGTTAGTAACTCCAGGAAAACCAGCAATTTCAAAGAATTCCGCTTAAACTTTTTGAATTTCGCTGGGTGTAGAAGGGAATTTCACAAACTGGTCTAATTTTCGGGTCAGGGTGTTTGAAACATCCGGAACGGCTCGACTAGTAGATGATTTGTGAATTGTCAAACTGTCTCCAGCTAGATTCAGGAAGCTCACACTTGCATAAAATAGTAGGGCCACTGCCAGCTTCAACTTCAACGGTCAGGCCTTTGTTTCCAGCTTGGATTCTGTCGAGACGAATCAGATTGCAGATATACCGAAAATTGTCCTTGCAGAACCGAATCGGTCATAAGTTGACTGTTTCATTATACAGTTCGTAAATGTATGGCCGCGTGGGGTACGAATTCCTATTCTGAGGTAAACATAATATTGGTAACACTGAAATGTCCAATTTAATATTAAATAATTGTAATAATAGCTAATAATAAATTCACTAAGATTCGTTTTTGGCAGACTTAAAAATAGACACTTATCTCTAAATTTTAAGTATCTACTTAAGTTAAGAAAATTGTTGTGCAACGTAATACCATAAACTTAATTTAAGTTTTCTACTTAACTTAAGTCAACGTGTGCAACCCGGCCTAAGTCGTAAGGGGATTATCTCGTTGAAGCTGGCTGGCACCATCTAAATTAATTTTGTAATTACAAGGGACATGTATACAATTAAAATATGGGCACACTCACTATAGTGGAGCCCCCCCCCCTCCCCCCCCCCCCCCCCCCCGCACCCCCGCCGCCGCCCCCGCCAAGTATGCCTTTGCAAGTAGCACCAAAAACATTTGTTCTTGAATAAATAATTTCAAATTTTCTAGAACTCTTATACAACAGTATACTCAAAGTAAAGAGTATTTATGATGGTATAGTATAGAAAATTGTGTTGTAGGCCTATAAGATTAAACATGCAAAGAGGATAAACTCCTTAAACACCGCGATGTAGGCCTATAAGATTAAACATGCAAAGAGGATAAACTCCTTAAACACCGCGATGTAGGCCTATAAGATTAAACATGCACAGAGGATAGACTCCTTAAACACCGTGATGTAGGCCTATAAGATTAAACATGCACAGAGGATAGACTCCTTAAACACCGCGATATACTGTAGGCCTACTTGTACAGAAATGTAATAATTTGTAAAAATCTGCCTAAAATTTATCAGCTACAGTAAATTTCACGGTTAGGCAATTACAGGTACAATATTGACGCCTAAAACAAAACTAGAAATACTTTTGGCAACACGGATGTAAGATGACGTACTTTTCTCAAGATTCCAGAATATTAATTTATTTTTTGTAGTTGCACCAGCAACAGTACAAGATTTAATTAATTATTTATCTATAATCACCACCCCCTAAGCAGTTGTGTACAAGCTCCTTTCGCTGGTGCGTGGTAATAGAAGTTTGGCTGTGGAAATAATATATTTATTTCACTTTGTCTGTAGATAAATTATTTGGTAATACTGTATAGCTATACCCAATATATACATTACTTGACTCCAAAGCTGAGGCTCTGCTTGGCTCAGCCTGGTTGCTGATTAATGTTCAGCTGCCAAACTTGGCCTTTCTCTGTATGTTACACAGGGATGTTATACATATTGCCTCCAGTCAGACAGTATGTTACACCTAAGGTTCCCGTGTGGTTTAATGGGTGAGATTGTTGCCCTTACTTGGGGATGATAGATTTGGTGCAGACCAAATCTACAGTAGCATTTTTATTCTCTGGTTGCCCATCTGGGTTGGTTCCCCTCCCCTCCGTGGGCCGCTTTGTTTATTGCTAAAATGATCCAGTAGCCTTGGTCGTTACGGTAACAATGATGATTTACAATTAAAAAATTTAAAAAAGAAAAATCGAAAAAAGATAAATTTCGGCCACAACACAGGGTTTCTGGCCCACTGTGTAGTGGTAAGAGGCCTTTCTGTCAATCAAGCAAATGGTATTGTGTAATGTGAATTTAATAGTGGCTGGCGGCGGGCAGTAACTCAGTGGGCAGTAACTCACTGCATGTTCTATGAATGCCACAGATAGATGGTGGAGGCGCGAGTTTGAGTAAAACCGGACAGACTAACAGTGAGTAGCAGGATTGAGTTGGTAAGAGTTAGGTAAGAGAAAATGTATCTAGTTTGAGAAATGACATCTAGAATGACATAGAGACTGTAAGTCGATGTTTCTCTACAACTTTTGATTTTTTCATTTTCCCATTCCCTTTCTTAAATAGGCGAAATATATTACATTTTTTAATTATAATTCAGTTATCAATATATAAATAAATTTTTACGCCCAGATTGATAGTACATTGCAGCATTGACAGTACAATATACTATAGTATCGATAGAACACGGCCAACGTACAGTACACGTGGGATCTAAGTTCGCTTCGCGACAAGCATGATGATTAGCCTACCAAATACAGTAATAGCATAAATTGGGATCTAAGTTCAACTAGTCAGCTAGTTAGGATCTAAGTTCACGTTCACCTAGTTAGGATCTAAGTTCACCTGGTTAGGATCTAAGTTTACCTAGTTAGGATCTAAGTTCACCTGGTTAGGATCTAAGTTTACCTAATTAGGATCTAAGTTCACCTACCGGTAGTTCAGTAGTTACGATCTACGTTCGCAAAGATCTGTTCATCAAAGTCAGGCCTTGCAGGATCTAAGTTCGTTTTACCGTTTTATCTGTTTATACTGTTACTGTTATATCAAATCAGCAAAAAGGGCCGTACAGCACAGCCGTATTAAATTATCTGACATTCTGATAGGCCTAATCCTATTCCATGTTCAGCCTATCAGCTATAAACAAAATTCCAGTGCCAGTCCATTATGCATTACGATTAGTGATTAACAGACTTCAGGACTTGATGTAAAATTTACTTTTAGATAGGCCTATATCAGTATATTGCTATATCAGTACCGGTCACTGGGTCAGCCGGTATATTGGATTGGCAGATTGGCAATCGAGTCCAGGACTGGAGGACAATGAGAATGAACAAAGGACTGACTGACTGATGGATGGATCATAGTCTGATAGTGCGCCCCTCTACAGTTAGGAACACTGGCAGACTGGTCACTTTCTGGCTGAAGCTCAGCCAAAAATTGTCCACATATTTACAGCCAGAAAGTGTCCGTGCAGCCACTATTTGTCCTTCACAGGCTGCGATTATATTTCTGGACATATTTTTGCTGTAACTCCATTCGTACCTACTCAAAGCAGAAGCTGGGCACATTTTTATTTTTAATATTATGATAGTTAGTTATCCCACTGTCCCAACGTGCAACGATGAGATTCTAATTCTCAAATTAATGTCTGAATGTATACAGAATTTTATGGCGATTCTAATTTTTAGAATGCCAATGTTAAAATTTCACTGCCGGTTTTCAAATGAAATTTAGCATTGTTTTCTATGGAGAAATTTCACTCTGAGAGCGTTTTCCGCGGACACATTCTGGCTGTAAATTGGACATATTGTGACCAGTGTTCCTGACTGCTCTAAACGATTTGAACTACACTTGGCAACACGTTTTGCAAGCGTTTCTCACTCGTTTGTAGGCCTACTCTTTTGTACTATTTTTGCACTCTTTTGTACTATTTTTGCACTTTATTGTAGGCCTACTCTTTTGTATTCTTTTGTACTATTTTTGCACTCTTTTGTACTATTTTGCACTTTATTGTACTCTTTTGTATTCTTTTGTACTATAGGCCTATTGTCTGATTGTACTAGGCCTATTTTGTATTTTCTTGTACCGGTACTTTTTTGTACAAATTCGTCGGACCCTCGGACCCGCCAAAAACACTTATTATCACTTGTCAAATGTCTGTCTGTCCTAATGTATGTAATTTTCCTTAAAATCTCACACTGTCACAATTGAGTAATTTTGATAGGCCTAACTAACATTTTCAAATATTTATGAAAATATTCAAATTTAAAAAAGAGTTTAAATTTAAATGGAAATATTTAAATTTGGACTTTATTTAATTTTATGTCACGTATGTACCGTACCCGACTGTAGGGCCGGGCTGCCGGGCCTGCAGCCTGCAGCAGTACAGCGCTACAGGCAGACAGGCCTCTCTATATAATAAAAATCTTAAAAAACCTAGGCCTACCGTCTGACCGTGGACCGTACCTACCGGTGACCGGTAAGCGAAGGTTTTTTTAAAAAAAAAACCTAATAAGCAAAAACCTAAACCTATTTTTTTCTTTAAAAAAGACCTACTGGGTCTGGCTCTGGTCTGGTCAATAGGGGCAGGGCTGCAGGGCCCCTGCCGCAGGGGGTTTGTTTTTTCCACCCCTGCACACTGCTTAGCCAGTTAGCTGACCGTGTCGCCTTCCACCTTCGCCAGTTCGTCTATCGCACAGTCGCAGACTGGCAGACCGTCTGACCATGTTGGTGGAAATTTTCTGATTTTGTTGCTGTCCTGTCTCCATTTCTGCCATTGCAGCATTGGCAATTGGCTTACCGTTATTTATCAGTGCTGCAGTGCTTACCTGTACAATTATTAATAGAGGGAGAAAATCACCAAGGTTAAAATTAACACTAATAGGTGAAAGACAACACTAAATATCCTACAACTTAATATTAATCCATGTACAATACCGACAACTAACAATATTGCATGAATAGTCTCAGTCTAAAAAAATATACAGTAAAACATTAGTGTGACATAAAAACATATATCAGTACATTAAGAAATGAATTTGACATAATAAAATTAGCCTACAGTAAGAAAATTTGATTTCCAACGTCTATGCAGTCCAGTACTGCAGTAAAATATATCTAGTAAGACAACATACATTAAAATCGACTTGGCAGTCCAGTAAAACTTGTCCAGTCTAAAAAATAAAATACATATATACAGTATAAAAATACAGGGTAATTCAATAGCGTCTAAAAATATTGAAATAAAAATTATAGCAATCGATTAAATTTACAATAGGTTAGTAGATTTGCCTCCTTCAATCTAGACGTAAAAATATCTTTGTTGGATGAGTTCACTATGTCATCCGATAAATTATTCCACATTGAAACAACTCGGTTACTAAAACGAAATTTACTAATTTGGAGTCTAGCGCGAAATTGAAACAGTTTAAAATTATGACCTCTTGTGTTAAGTGTACTCGCACCAGTGAAAAAGGAATCAAAATCCAAATCAACACAATTGTGAATAATGGAGTATGTCATTTTTAAATCGAAAATTAACCTACGGACTTCTAGAGGTTGTAAGTCCAAAAACTGCAAACGCTCCATGTAGGTTATATTACCTAGTCGGCATCGAGCAAATAACCTACGCGTGAAATAACGCTGGACTCTTTCGATCAGATCAATGGAGCCCAGTTGGAAAGGGGACCATACGGGAGTACAATATTCTACCAGCGGCCGAACGTACGCTTTATATGCCGTTAATAAAGCTTTTACATTACTGGTATGGAAGCACCTAAAAATTAAATTTGCGATCTTAAAACCTTTAGCAGCTTGAACTTTACAATGTCGATCGAATTTTAAATTATCGCTAAAAGTTACGCCTAAATCTCTACATTCTGTATCGGGCTTAAGTAACATACCGTTAAGAAAATATTGTTTCGGGACATCTATTTGTTTACCACCAAAATGAACTACAGTGCACTTGTGAGCCGCTATAGTAAGTTGCCATTCGGCTGTCCACTTCTCCAGACTACGAAGTGCTGCGTGAAGCAAATCGCTATCAGATGAACGCGCGTGTATTTTTAAGTCATCTGCAAATAGATCACAGGAAACGTTTTCTAGTTGTGCAGGAAGATCGTTTACATATAGCAGGAACAATAGCGGCCCCAGTACACTGCCTTGTACAGTACCAGATATAACCTTTACAAATTCCGAGGTACTATTACCAACAACTACACATTGTCTACGATCACTAAGGAACGCACCAATCCAAAGTAATAAGTTACCAGTAATTCCGTAACTAGCCAATTTGTGGATCAATTTATTGTGCACAACCGAATCGAATGCTTTGGCTAAGTCAATGTACACCACATCAACTTTATGGCGAAAGTCTAATACCTTAAACCATTCGTTTGAACAGGTTAAAAGCTGGGTGCATGTGGATCGACGTTTCATGAATCCGTGTTGCGCCTTCGTTATAATTTTATTCGTTCGTAAGTAATCAGCTAGTTCGGATTTAACACAGAGTTCCATTAGCTTGCACGCTACACAGGTAAGTGAAACTGGGCGGTAATTGTATGGGTCAGTGGGGTTGCCCTTCTTAAATATCGGCACAATATTTGCAGTTAACCACACAGTAGGTAAAGCATGAGTGACAAACGAGACATTAAATATAACAGACAACGGACTACATAAACAACGAGCTAACTTAGAATACATGAAGCTAGGTAAACCATCTGGAGTATTACTCACTTTCGCATCCATTTTACGAAGTATAGTATACACGTTTAAGGGAGACAAATTGATTGTTGATTTACTAATATTATTAGGCACTCTATGATTAAAAATAGGTAAAGTGTCATTATCTAATGTAAAGTTTTCAGAAAAAACCTGAGATAAAATTTTGGACTTAGTACAATCATCGACAACAGTGTCCCCTTTAAATTTCAAGGGTGAAATACCAGATCGGTTGTGTCTCTTACTGTTTACAAATTGAAATATTGCATCCGGCTTTCCAGAACTAAGCACATGGTTTTCACGAATGCATTCAGCTCTAAACGCCGCTCTCGCAGTGGCTTTAGCACAACGTTTGTATTCAGACATTCCATTTATGGTGTGTCTGCGGCGCCATAATGCTTTTTTATTTTTCTGAAGTTTTCTCACATAGGCCGGTAACAGCTTAGTTCTGGAATTGACCTTGAACATTTTAAATGGCACAAATTTATCAATACCAGATTTTAGTGCATCACTAAGAACAGACCAGTACTCATTAACAGTATTACAATTACCAAACGCATTTCGAAAATTATTACGGTCAATAAACTTTGAAAAATCTGCATAGTTAGCGTGTCTAAAATCATAATAACCTAATTTAAGTTCAATTGACTCTGTCTGATTAGGTGACAAAATACTAAAACACACACTAGAGTGGTCGCTAGTGGAAAAGGGCGTTGTGACAAATACATCTGAGATAAACAAATCATCTGAAGAAAAAACTAAATCTAATGTGTTGTCAAAGCGTGTGGGTTCATGTTGCAATTGAGTTAACCCATTTTCTAGAGAAAAATTAGCAAATAAATTATATAACTCGGTATCAGGATGATCATAATTTTTCCAATTCAACGACGGCAAGTTAAAATCGCCAAATATAGCTACGGGATGTTTAGTCTCACATAGCTCAGTCAGGCAGCGACATAAACTCTCGTCTTTAGCAGACGACCATGATTCCGATGAAGTCTGGGGTCGGTATACACACACCAACCTAGACGGTGTTTGTCCCACAAGGTCCAAGGCTACAACTTCAAGATGTGCTTAGTCAGATATCAGAATAGAATTCCGTCTCCGTCTGTCAGTCTGTGCTGAGGTACCGGTACTTGTTAATGTTTGTGGACTGTGGTGTGATGTGACTAGACTACCTACGACTTACCACTTACCGGTACTGACCTACTTACTTGCCTACTTCATGCTTCACTTCTGCACTTCGCTTCATTAAAAACTGTCATTTACCAATTTACGTGTTTTTGGATTCCCCTCAGTCCCTTGCTGCCTTGATGACAGGAGAGCTATGGCTGTATGGGGAGTAGGCCTAGTTATTCTGATATCTGAATAGGCAATGAATTATGGCACACGCTTTTGGATTGTTAGGCATTTTTAAACAATCCTACAATGTTGATTAAAGAATACCGCATCCCACTGCCGTTGAGCGTGGAGGAGTACAGAATTGCTCAGCTTTATATGATACTAAAGAAATCTCGAGAGGAGAGTAGAGGTGCCGGTAGTGGAATAGAAATAATAGAAAATGAACCTTATAAAAACGGTCCTGGTGGCAGTGGCCAGTACACTCACAAGATATACCACGTGGGAAGTCATTTGCCAGGTAAGCTGGTAGGGGCCTAATACAGTTATAACATTATTAAAACTTTAGTTTTAATTATTTATTTAATCAGTTAATCGGTACTTTTATCTGTTACGATATGGCAGTAGGCCTATGAAGTCTGGAATGAAGTATACCCAATACCTGAAATCTAATCATCATACCGGTAGCGTATTGCGCATTGCATTTTTTTTTCAAACTGAAAACATTCGGCGTACGATTATTCTCTTATGCAGCTCCAACAGTCTTCAACAGTCTCCATTTGCTAACTCGAACCGCCGCTGATCCTTCTAAAAACCGAATTGTTTAATAGGGCTTTTCAAATCTAAACTAAACTATCGGACACAATCTTTGAAATTTAACAGCGCTTTAGAAATTTAGAACCGATACATGGTGCATGGGATAAGCGCGCTATAAGTGCATGATTTATTAATATTTTTATTATTTATACCGCTACTTAATTTAATTATATATACAAAGCTTAGTTTACATACATGTTTTATTTAGATCTTTCTCCAAAACTTAAAATATTATGTGAATTAATATTTTTTTTGAGTCCACTCACAGTACCCATATTTGTATCTTTATGACCCCCCCCCCCCCCCCTCACACCTCCTTACTTCTGCCTTTGTAATTTTATTTTTTTTTTAATGGTTTTATATGATTTATTAGGTTGGATTAAGGCCTTTCTTCCTAAGGCGGCACTTTGCGTTAAGGAGGAGGCGTGGAACGCTTACCCATACACCCGGACCAAGTTCACATGTCCCTGGATTATGGATAAGTTCCACATTGATATCGAGACTAGATATCTACCGAATGATATAGGAATGACCGACAATGTGTTTGAGAAGAAGGAAAGAGAAATTGTGAAAATAGGTGCGGCAGCCGTTTATCTATATTAGATTTATTGTAATGAATTACTTAGAATTATTATTATATTTTATTTATATTATATTTAACGTCAAGCCACTAAATGGTAAAAAACCGTAGGGGAAGGTGGGGGAATTAGAAACATGGGGTAATTAGAAGCAATGGCTACTACATGCATGCTTTTGTATGTATAGACTTGAAATTTTGATGTTTATTGAGATAAATTATTGGTGATTATTTTTCCAATAGGAATATGGCGTTTATTTTCACTTCTTCATTGTCAAATGGCTGATTGTATAAAAGATGAAAAAAAAATCAAATTTTCGATTATTTTTTTGCAACTTCACAAATGGATTGTGAGCGATGTCTTATTCCAATTATCTTAAGCAATAGCTTAATTTAAAGCTTATTATGTCATCTATTCAGTAGACAACCTAATTTAATGATAGCATAATTAAAAATTTGTTTGTTCAACATAATTTAAAAATGGTCAAATTTTAGTGCCATGGGGTAATTGGAAACATTAATTTTTTTAGCTGGTCCTGTTACTTTGGGGACCGTCCTTTTCAACAGTTTCTAATTGTCATACAGCTGCGCACCGGTACCTATCTGCCTATTGCTTGAGTGCCTGATTTTTTTGGTTATAGAGTGACTACTGACAGTCTGACCATGTGACTAATGACTACTAGCTGACTAGAAGTCTGACCATATGGTTTCCCTCAATTGGTAAAGTAATCGTTTATTGTTTTGGTTAGAATAGCCCACCTAGGTAACCTGCTGCTTTCCCTCAATTGGTAAAGTGGCCGTTTATTGTTTTGGTTAGAAAAGCATGCCTCTGTAATCTGCTCCTTTCCCTCATTTGGAAAAGTGGCCGTTTATTGTTTGGGTTAGAAAAGCCAGCCTCTGTAACCTGCTCTTTTCCCTCAATTTTACGCAAAACTTCATGGCTGCCTGCGTTGCCTGGGCGTCATACTCTATGGAATCTCTATCTGCTGCCTTAAAGCACCATTTCCAGTGGTCATGCCACTATTCGGAAGGCTGCATATACCTTTGGAATTCCTGGGGGTACCCTCTGGGAACAAGAAACTTAAATATAGTGATCGCTAATTATATAGGTCAGGTGCGTAGATGTTTTCTCGGAAAAGCCAATGAGGAAACATTGGCCCAATATCTGGTGGTAATAGGAAAAGCGGGAATGGGGCTGTGCTGAACCAACAAGAAATTCTAATTTTAATTTAAGTTAAGCTAATTCATTTTAATTTAAATAAATTAAGTTTAATTTAGTTATATAAAGAGCAATAATTAGTTTTCATATATCCATATTGTTGCTGGATGTCATTTATTCACAAACATGCATATCTCTGTTAATTGTTGAAGGTTTGTGAAACACTTTAAATATTAAACATATGTGGCAACATAGACATGTTATATATCAAATTGTGCGCAATTTAATCTACATTCCCATGTGGTAATTAGAAATATTCCAATTACCCCATGTGAATTTCTGGTTGATTTAACTATTGGGAGGCAAACCCTGTTTCCATTTACCCCATTGTGGGGTAAATGGAAACAATCTCGACTTAAAAAAAATCTCGTCTGCCTGTCACTACCAGATAGTGATAGGCAGACGAGATAGGATGTTCTATTGTTAGCAGAGAGATGCATGATTCCAAATCTATAGTTATATTTCCTCTATGAATGTTTGTGTAGAAATGAGGGCACTTTTAATTTTTTAAAATCCAAAAAGTGTTTCTAATTCCCCCACTTTCCCCTACCGGTAGGTATGTACAACAAGTAAATAAAAATCGACTGGAGACCCAGACATGCATTTAATAGTGATCAGCAGTCTGCAGTCAGCTGATCACTATTACATGCATGTCTGGGTGTCCAGTCGATTTTTATTTACTTGTTATACATTCCTACCGGTACGGTTTTTTACTTTTAGTAGCTTGACGTTAAATATAATATAAATAAAATATAATTATCAACTTTTCAAGCTTTCCTTACGACTGCTTAATTATTATTACTTATTATTAGAATTCCCATCCTTTATCGGTTCAATAATTTTCATTAGCAGATAGTTTGGGATTTATTTCGTGACCTTATGTCAACGTAATCGCTCTGGTGAAATCTTATTTAACGTTAACCATGTAATCAAGAATCAATAACCTTCTAGAACACTTATTGTGTACGAGTAATACTCGAGTTATATATAGGGATGTTCCGGAGTTCCGTTCCGGCGGTTTTTGCTCGATTCCTGTTCCAGCCGGAATGGGGTCAATTCCGGCCGGAATTTCACCGGAATTACCAGATTGCTAACTAGTTTGCTAGTTGCAATTAGTTTGTAAAATTATTATCGCACATTATGTAATAACAATATTTGTACAATAGATTGATAGACCGTACAATAATAAATTATATATACCGATTTCATTAATTACAATATTTTAGTGTTTAATTAATTAATCGTTCAGAATTCCTACAAGTTGACATAATTTACCTACAGTTACCTCATTTATACGACCAGGGCTCTATTAACTGTTACAGAACCTCGTTTATTTATGCAAACTCACTCGCTACGCTCCTTCTTAGGTGCACTCGGGTATTAACGGGTAATGTTCTTGGCATCCAAAGTAATGAATATCGTCTTACTCCACTCGTTAAATCGTTCAAACTATTTATTACAATTATTATGGATTATAAAATATAAACTAAAATAATGGTTTCTCCATTCCAAAATGGACGTATTTGCTGACAATGATTGATTGTTTAATTTAACATAATTAGTAATTACCTAAGTATAATTTTTAATATTTTTTTATATTTTTGTTAGGGAAAAATTTTGGTCGGTTTTGGAGTCCTACAATTTTGTGAGGATCCCCGAAACCTGATATATAACAACAATGTATTCCGTGGCGAAAATTGGAACGTCGATAATTGTACCGTAAAATCGCTACACTATTTATTTCAATTTTTTCTATTTAGACGTGATCGATTTAGTTAAAGACAATGTTTCTAAATCGGAGTACCTAGTGGAGGAGGATCCGAGGGTGTTCGTGTCGCAACGCCGTCGGAACTCCGTCGGCGCCGAGTACAGACGCGGCCCGCTGTCCGACAATTGGGCGGCCGAGTACAAGGCCGCTGGGCTGTCGGTAATGTGCGCCTATAAGCTGTGTCGTGTCGAGTGTAAATACTGGGGGATTCAGACCAGAGTGGAGCAGTTCGTACACGATATAGGTGAGCTATCGGGACAGTTCGTTTAAGATCCGATTATTTAGAACATCAGTAGTTCCAGTACTCCTCTATGGGAGTCCATGCTGGGCTCTATCTGCTGAGGACACCAAATCTCTGGATGGCACATTCACAAGAATGCTACGCCGGGTTCATTGTGTCAAGTACAATGCGCACATCTCCAACCAGACACTATATAACATTGGAGGTGTCTCATTGGTTCCCCCAAGCTTGACAATAGAACAAAATCGCCTCCGCTTTGCAGGACATTGCTTTCGCCGTGAGGACCAGCCAGTGCATAATCTTGTACTTTTGCAGCCTCATGGAGTGAATAAGCATGGTGGACAGCCCATGACTTTCTTGAGACGCATCTTAAAGGACACTGGCCTTAAAGATGCGGATGATCTAGCAAATGTCATGGGTGATAGGGAGTTGTTGCGGCGCAATTTTTGTAGACAAGCCGGCACAGCATTCTTAAGTTCTGCAAAGCAGCATGCCGATCCTAGTAATAGAGCAGTTCGTAGCCGATTTAGATGACTATGGTGTCGATACGAGTACAGTAGGCACTCGCATTGTTACCTCCTTATAGCCACGACTCCTTTGACCTTAGCGTTCAGTAAGTATATGGGAACCTGAATTCTGCTGCGAGAGTAAATATACGGTTGGATAGTTCTGGAATATTCAGGTTCATCCTTGGGAGTTTGTGTCACAGTGTTCGGATTGCCACTGGTGGTTCGAGTTTTAATTCAAACGTTCACCAATTATTTTACGCTTTTACTTTACTTTTCGGCTACGGATTCGCAGGCGGTCTTAACCAATCTGCGTACCCAATGATACTAATTCATCAATGTATTTCACGTGCTGCCCGAAGGATCTACTAAGTGTATAGTCGGTGTGCTTCAACCCAATGGGTGATGTTTAATCTCTCGCGATTGTGATCCTTTATCTACAGGTTTGCGTAAAGTGATGGTTCGGGCGCACAAACAGGTTTGGTGTTGGCAGGACGAATACAACGGGTTGACGATGGACGATATCAGAAGGTTGGAGCGAGAAACCCAACAGACTCTAGCCGAGACCATGGCGGAACCCAAAGAAAGTGAACCGGAAGTACCGGAACCCTTGGCGACCGTAACGGACCAACAGACGACCAGTGAGTCTGTGGAGGTTGTCAGCGGTCGCAGGTCTAGTGTCCCGACGGACAGCCACAGAGCCAGCGTGTCGACCTCAGAGAAGTCAACTGCATCCAGATTGAGCAGTTCTTCTATGCTACAAGGTATGTGAGTGATTACCCAGACCCACCCAGCCGATGGGTGTACCTGTCCGACATTCACTACTTGTTTATTGGCTGCTGGTGCTATAGATTGCTGTTTATCAACGTAATATATCATATTATACGTAATAATTGCATGAGATTCGCATGCTAATGTGCAGTCGCAGTGTGTGTTGTAATTATGTTATGTACATCGGGTTTTAACTAATTTATTGTGCAGATTTTAGTTTTTAAAATATCTATTTTTATTTTAATGTAATTATTTATTATTTTAAATTCATCTTAATTTACAAATTGATTTAGTTTACTTTCTAATTAGTTATTAATTAGGCCGGACTTATTAATTAGGCATCGATTCATGGCCAAACTATTTATTAGGTGTTGTAAATACGTTATTAATAGGAATTTTTTAGCTTTAGTTAAAAGCAACTCTTTATTGTTTTATGGCGTAATAACAGTTGGCGGCGGCTGTTTTGTGTTACCCACCCTTCTATCTGTCTCCTCAGTAATAATAATCTGCTAGCCTAGGTTGACCTATTATTGCTTTAAATGCTATGTCATAATGGAGTCCGGACAATTGCGACCCGGACATTTGCGACCCGGACAAGTGCGACCCGGACAATTGCGACCCGGTCAATTGCGACCCGGACAATTGCGACCCGGACAATTGCGACCCGGTCAATTGCGACCCGGACAATTGCAACCCGGACAATTGCGACCCGGACAATTGCGACCCGGTCAATTGCGACCCGGACAATTGCAACCCGGACAATTGCGACCCGGACAATTGCGACCCGGTCAATTGCGACCCGGACAAGTGCGACCCGGACAATTGCGACCCGGTCAATTGCGACCCGGACAATTGCGACCCGGACAATTGCAACCCGGTCAATTGCGACCCGGACAATTGCGACCCGGACAATTGCGACCCGGACAATTGCGACCCGGACAATTGCGACCCGGGCAATTGCGACCCGGAAAATTGCGACCCGGAGGTATTTGCCCGTAACTTTCAAAAATATTGGAACTTTTTCTCTCGTATGCCCAGACCAAATTTGGTTGAAATGGATAAAATCTTCAAAAGTTATTTACGAATGAATTTTTCATTACAGACAGACAGAAGGACATTCAATTTTGCCCTATTTACTAATTATAATTGTGCGCTAAGGCTCACCCTGACTGCGTGGCTCGCCCCACATATATATATCATAAATTAAATTAGCTTTTCTTTCGGAGATGTTACCAAATTGTAGTTTCCTCTCCGGTTTCTCTTAACAAATGAATCCAATGTGTTTCTTACTCGTTAATTCCCCGTTATACCCATCTCTACCCTCCCCCCATTCCCCTTCCTTCCTTCCATACTTCCGTATTCACCCACTACCCCCCCGTATTGTGTTACATTAATAATTATCGCACTAAATCTCAGCGGACCCATCTATCTATCTACACTAGCCGACTCTCACCGCGCGGTACATCGGAACCATTCCAACGACACCGGGGTGCTACTAAGGGGATCTCTTAGAATAACTCTCTGATGATAAAGGTCAATCCCATAGGGTTGAGGTTTTTTTTTTATTAAGGGAAGTGGTTTACCACATAGCCTACATCCTGTACGTTGAGTAACTAATCGATATTGAAACATATTGATTCGATATCTCATGATATAATTTCAATCTTTTGATATTGCATGGTTCTATCGTCAGCTATATAATGGATTTATCATCGGTGTTTCACCTTGAGGTAATGATACTAGATGCCTAATTTTACAGCACAGGTAGGCCTATTGGATATTTTCGACGCACTGAATAACTCTAACTCTATAAGCGTCTTTGAACCTATTTAATCAACTTCAGTAAAGATTAAAATACAAGCCTGATAAATCCATCATATATTAATTAAACAAGCATTAACAAGCATAAAACATAAACGTGATTGGCGCCAAGTGTTCTTGTGGTGCTGCCTCCCACTACTTCCCTAAATCATGTGTTATTGTTTTCGACAAAGAACTAATTTTAAGTGGTTGGGGGGAGGGGGGGGGGAGTAGCCCCCTATGGTTTTTCCTTGTTTTCTACTTGTCTTCAATGTGGTTGAAAAATGCATAGAAAACGATATACAATCGGAAAGAGGATCATCGCAAGTACATAAAAATTGGAAAAAAAAATTTTTGGCGTCCCCTAGCGGCCTGTGTAAGATTGGAATTAATAAATTTCACTAAAAAGACTACTCCTCCGTTATTTTCCATTTCTATTTTCCGATACCATATTTTTTGGAACCAGCATGTTCATTTTCATCATATTTTTCACGCAAGTTTTTTATTTTCGTTTTATATTTCTGATAATTGTCAATTTTGTAAAAAAAAAGTCAGAATTTTTAAAAACTGAAAAAACCCTTGTTTTTTCTAATTTTTCATTAAAATAATGGGGAAATATTATTAAATTAAGAAAAGTGCGTGAAATTTATTGAAGCTTATGAATTTACCTTTCATATAAAGCAAAAATTGAAAAAAAAAACGGTTAAAAAATGTGCGAAGTAGTATTTTTCGTGCAAAAAATGTCATTCTGAGATAATCACCTTCCCGCGCAAAACTACCTGTATGATGTCTGAATGGTTAATAGTGTCTGACATGAAGGAAGTACACCACCAAGCTAAAATTATATTTTTTTTTCGGGTTTTTGGTGTCGTTGATTTCATTTCCGATATCAGTTTTAATATTTGGTGGAATGTAGTCTGTCCGTATGTCGGTTGTCTGTCTGTCTTACATTTTGACAGGCAGATTGGCGGACAGATATTCCACGATACCTCGAGAAGCTATTATTACCTATTAGCTTTCATTTGATAAAAAAAAATGACAAAAACTTAAATAGGTTGGTTGAAAAATGGCTGATGAGTAGTGATTTAAAAATGAAAAAAGCCATTCCGAGTTAATGGAAATTATCTTGGCCCTTAAATTTTGAACCTTCCCGCTCAAAAACTGTGTAAGAATGTCTATCAATATAGCACCAAGAATGCACAAAACCGTGCTATGATTTCTGCTGCGGGTGTTTCTGGTCACTTTTAACTTGTAATCACCCAAAATATAGGAAATGTTTTAGATAGTTAGTATGTTTTCTATTGTTTTGGAGACGTACTGACGGGCAGACCGACAGTAAACGGACAGGCAGCCATATCTCGAGAAGTAAGACAGATCTTGCTAAGATAGGACGGCTTTCAAATTTGAAGTGTTGATCAAAATCTGCTCTAGATCAAATAAAAAATATTGAAAACAAATTTGGAATCCATAACACCCAATTATTAAGTCGTTGAACGAACCTGTGAAATGTTAATTAATTTTGATGGATTTTAATTAATATAATTAATATGAAATCCGTACTGCTGGAACCCCGTACAAATATTACTAATTTACAGGGGCCGACAATCTTCTGTTATTACTCCATATTCATATTTTTAACTTTATCGTTACTTTAAACGTCTCGGTGCAGTAACACTTTTAATCTTATTAATTATTTGGCTTTTGGATAACGTTTTGTTGGGTGCAATAATTGTTAGTATTGTGATATTATTTCTTAAAGTTTAATATCTCAACTATTTTAAATTGCTCTAGATATAATTAAATCTAATTGTATGTTGCATGGTGCATGTAGTAAGTAAGGTGGTTGGTAACTGATTTATCATTAATTTACCAATTATGACAATGGCAACATTTGTAACAGTAATATATATATTTATACTGTGTGGTCTGCTTGTCTGGATAGTAGCCACTAAGAGAAGTAGTGCAGTAAAGTACATGTTGCAACTCGTATGAAACGTAATTAAATTTTATACCAAAATAATACTAATTGCGAAACTACACTGATGAGAAACCTTAATGTTGTTAAAAAATGCGAATATTTCTCAAAATTGTGTGTGTACCTTACCGTATCTACGTACCGTACCCCCATTATATGCCTTACCATATATACCTAAATATTAATTATGTACCTTACCATATGTACCCCCTTTATGTACCTTACCATTTTATGTACCCCTTTTGTGTACCTTGCCATTCTATATGTACCCCAATTATGTACCTTACCATTTTATGTACCCCCTTTGTGTAGTGTACCTTGCCATATGTCCGCTCATTATGTACCTTACCATATGTTATGTACCCACATTGTGTACCTTACCATATGTTATGTACCCACATTGTGTACCTTTATTGCTTTATTGTGTACCTTGCCATATGTACCCCCATTGTGTACCTTCATTGTGTGCCTTGCCATATGTACAGTACACTCATTGCCATTGTGTACCTTCATTTCATTATGTACCTTACCATACAAGCCCTTTCTAGGTACCTTACCATACATAATATATACCCCCATTTAGTGTAGCTTACCATACCCCCATTCAGTGTAGCTTACCATACCCCCATTCAGTGTAGCTTACCATACCCCCATTCAGTGTAGCTTACCATACCCCCATTCAGTGTAGCTTACCATACCCCCATTCAGTGTAGCTTACCATACCCCCATTCAGTGTAGCTTACCATACCCCCATTCAGTGTAGCTTACCATACCCCCATTCAGTGTAGCTTACCATACCCCCATTCAGTGTAGCTTACCATACCCCCATTCAGTGTAGCTTACCATACCCCCATTCAGTGTAGCTTACCATACCCCCATTCAGTGTAGCTTACCATACCCCCATTCAGTGTAGCTTACCATACCCCCATTCAGTGTAGCTTACCATACCCCCATTCAGTGTAGCTTACCATACCCCCATTCAGTGTAGCTTACCATACCCCCATTCAGTGTAGCTTACCATACCCCCATTCAGTGTAGCTTACCATACCCCCATTCAGTGTAGCTTACCATACCCCCATTCAGTGTAGCTTACCATACCCCCATTCAGTGTAGCTTACCATACCCCCATTCAGTGTAGCTTACCATACCCCCATTCAGTGTAGCTTACCATACCCCCATTCAGTGTAGCTTACCATACCCCCATTCAGTGTAGCTTACCATACCCCCATTCAGTGTAGCTTACCATACCCCCATTCAGTGTAGCTTACCATACCCCCATTCAGTGTAGCTTACCATACCCCCATTCAGTGTAGCTTACCATACCCCCATTCAGTGTAGCTTACCATACCCCCATTCAGTGTAGCTTACCATACCCCCATTCAGTGTAGCTTACCATACCCCCATTCAGTGTAGCTTACCATACCCCCATTCAGTGTAGCTTACCATACCCCCATTCAGTGTAGCTTACCATACCCCCATTCAGTGTAGCTTACCATAACCCCATTCAGTGTAGCTTACCATACCCCCATTCAGTGTAGCTTACCATACCCCCATTCAGTGTAGCTTACCATACCCCCATTCAGTGTAGCTTACCATACCCCCATTCAGTGTAGCTTACCATACCCCCATTCAGTGTAGCTTACCATACCCCCATTCAGTGTAGCTTACCATACCCCCATTCAGTGTAGCTTACCATACCCCCATTCAGTGTAGCTTACCATACCCCCATTCAGTGTAGCTTACCATACCCCCATTCAGTGTAGCTTACCATACCCCCATTCAGTGTAGCTTACCATACCCCCATTCAGTGTAGCTTACCATACCCCCATTCAGTGTAGCTTGCCATACCCCCATTCAGTGTAGCTTACCATACCCCCATTCAGTGTAGCTTACCATACCCCCATTCAGTGTAGCTTACCATACCCCCATTCAATGTAGCTTACCATACCCCCATTCAGTGTAGCTTACCATACCCGCCATTCAGTGTAGCTTACCATACCCCCATTCTGTACTTAATGTATACGCTGTTTCTTCTCCCACCTGAGATATATTGGTGCTGTTATTATTTTTCTTGTTTCTCTTTGCATGAAATCCGTTACTGTAATTGTTTTGTATTTGATTTTATTGATTGGTTGTTTTATTTATTAATTAATGATTGTCATTGTTTTATTTAACTTAATATTTGTTCGCATGGCATATTTACAATAATTTAAAATATATGTTTTAACGTCATATACATGTTTTGGAAATCTCCCTTTTTTCATGGAATGAAATTTTCCTGCTATTTGATACCAACCTGCCATAGATTGCCAACCTCATTCGTGTCTCATTTATGTAGGAAATCGATCCCATATGGAATATTTCATCCTACACTCTTTCGTGACACAATTTTGTCGATCATTCGCCTGTAAATAAGTCGAGTATATTATTCATACTATCCATTATTATAATTATTAATATATTCATACATTGTCAGCACAGATTGCACAACAAGAACAAACCCTAGATAAGATTATAATTAAGAATGAAAGGACAACACACTGATGTAAGAATCGACAATCGACTGATGTAAGACACGTGAATATAATATAATATAGTTATTGTAGTTCACTTTGTTCACTTCACATTGTAGTTTAATACAATGCTTATTGGCGCAATAATAAGAAAATAATGAAGTTAGCAGAGAAATAAAAACAAAACAAAAAATGTAATTATGTAACAACACCAGGTACTAAATGGGGGATATAGACCAGAAGACCTAAGTAATGCCAACCAATATGGCACCCCTGACTTATTCTAGAACTTACTTACTTACTTAGTCCACGTCTTCGAATAGGTAGTCTGAAGGGAGGGAGGGTCTGTCCCAATTGCTAGTTTAGTACTGTGCATCTCCTAGTATAAACCATTATATTCTGCCATTAAATACAATATAAAATGTCATAATTATTAAAAATCTTTGTTATCGTTACTTTTTTTACCTTCGCTCTGCTATTTACATTCTTGTTTATTTCCCTCTCGCTTCTTGTGGCCTCCTGATTCTATTTGTCGCCCCCTGCCGGCGGAAAACCTGGTAGACTGCACTCGCAACTCGCACTGCCTCAGACCACGCGCCTGGTCGTCAGGGTTGAGATTCACCTGGAACACCTGGAATAGTCAGGGAATTTAATATATACAAAGGACTTGGAGTCAAAAGCGAAAGTGTCTATAATTTTCTGCTTACCATTCCATTTCCTCACATCTCTAAATATATAGGTATCATAAAGCGAAAGAATAAGAAAAAGCGAACAATAAAATATATTCTATAAAAATGTAGTGTAACTGCGTCCTGCAGTCAGGGAATTTTTTCAAAATGTCAGGGAAAATTGAAATTGAAACAAGAGTGGCAACCCCGCTTAGCTTTTACATCTGTGCTGTAAGTAGACACCATAATGTAATCACTAGAATATATCACGTTGAATGACATGTGCGTGCAAACAACAACATGATCTACGCAATGTAATATTTTCCTTTCCAAATAAATAAACAGGTCAATACGTCGGAAAATAACAATATTATACGTTCAAATGATGTCAAACTGATATATGAAGCCTTGTAAGTGGGTTCAGTGAAGGTAAAAACAATCTTGTAAATGTTGTGGCGTGATTACGTGATGAATGATGGAGAATACAAATTACTTAGAATTCGAGCTGGGCCCGGGAGAGGGAAAATTCTAATAACCCTTGAGACACCACCTACAACCTGCGCATCCTTTCCTAGCATTAAGTTCAATTTAAACTCGGATATCTTCATTCGTCACCAACCCCTGATCAATTCCAACAATAATTTTTTTCATCGATAAATCTTGTGATGGAGAAGAAATGTCTCCACAATCCGAATACATACTGTCTGAATATACACTGTTTATTATACACTGTCTGATTACTTACTGTCCGAGTACTTATTGTCTGAGAACACACTGTCTGTGTACATATTGTCTGAGTACTAACTGTATAAGTACTTACTGTCTGAGTACTTACTGTCGGAGTACATACTGTCTGAGTACTTACTGTCTGAGTACTTACTGTCTGAGTACATACTGTCTGAGTACTTACTGTATGAGTACATACTGTCTGAGTACTTACTGTATGAGTACTTACTGTCTGAGTACATACTGCCTGAGTACCTACTGTCTGAGTACATACTGTCTGAGTACTTACTGTCTGAGTACTTACTGTCTGAGTACATACTGTCTGAGTACATACTGTCCGAGTTCATACTGTCTGAGTATACACTGTCTGATTATACACTGTCTGATAACACACTGTCTGTGTACATATTGTCTGAGTACTAACTGTATGAGTACTTAACTGTCTGAGTACATACTGTCTGAATACTTACTGTCTGAGTACATACTGTATAAGTACTTACTGTCTGAGTACTTACTGTCTGAGTACATACTGTCTGAGTACTTACTGTCTGAGTACTTACTGTCTGAGTACATACTGTCTGAGTACTTACTGTATGAGTACATACTGTCTGAGTACTTACTGTATGAGTACTTACTGTCTGAGTACATACTGCCTGAGTACCTACTGTCTGAGTACATACTGTCTGAGTACTTACTGTCTGAGTACTTACTGTCTGAGTACATACTGTCTGAGTACATTCTGTCCGAGTTCATACTGTCTGAGTATACACTGTCTGATTATACACTGTCTGATTATACACTGTCTGATAACACACTGTCTGTGTACATATTGTCTGAGTACTAACTGTATGAGTACTTAACTGTCTGAGTACATACTGTCTGAATACTTACTGTCTGAGTACATACTGTATAAGTACTTACTGTCTGAGTACTTACTGTCTGAGTACATACTGTCTGAGTACTTACTGTCTGAGTACTTACTGTCTGAGTACTTACTGTCTGAGTACATACTGTCTGAGTACTTACTGTCTGAGTACTTACTGTCTGAGTACATACTGTCTGAGTACTTACTGTATGAGTACATACTGTCTGAGTACTTACTGTCTGAGTACATACTGTCTGAGTACTTACTTTCTGATAACACACTGAGTACATAGTGTCTGAGAACTTACTGTGCGAGTACTTATTGTCTGATAACACACTGTCTGTGTACATATTGTCTGAGTACTAACTGTATGAGTACTTAACTGTCTGAGTACATACTGTCTGAATACTTACTGTCTGAGTACATACTGTCTGAATACTTACTGTCTGAGTACATACTGTATAAGTACTTACTGTCTGAGTACTTACTGTCTGAGTACATACTGTCTGAGTACTTGCTGTCTGAGTACTTACTGTCTGAGTACATACTGTCTGAGTACTTACTGTATGAGTACATACTGTCTGAGTACTTACTGTCTGAGTACATACTGTCTGAGTACTTACTTTCTGATAACACACTGAGTACATAGTGTCTGAGAACTTACTGTCCGAGTACTTATTGTCTGAGAACACACTGTCTGTGTACATATTGTCTGAGTACTAACTGTATGAGTACTTAACTGTCTGAGTACATACTGTCTGAATACTTACTGTCTGAGTACATACTGTATAAGTACTTACTGTCTTAGTACTTACTGTCTGAGTACTTACTGTCTGAGTACATACTGTCTGAGTACTTACTGTTTGAGTACTTACTGTCTGAGTACATACTGTCTGAGTACTTACTGTCTGAGTACATACTGTCCGAGTACTTACTTTTTGAGAACACACTGAGTACATACTGTCCAAGTACTTACTGTCTGAGAAGTGAGAACATACTGTCAGACAACACACTGTCTGAGTACTTACTGTCTGATTATACACTGTCCGAGTACTTACTGTTCGAGTACTTACTGTCTGAGTACTTACTGTCCGAGTACTTACTGTCAGAGTACGTAATGTCCAAGTATACTGCATGTTGAACGTTGGAATGTTTTTTAAACTTATCATATCGGTGGTCAGATTCGTTGGAGTTTATATTATTCACTGCGTCTGAATTAAGCCGTAAGTAAAGTGTGTCCATTAAGGTAATAAATTATCTCTTTGTGGAAACTGAAGATCTCAGGGCCCACTTACTCTCCTCTAGTGTAGGAATTAGTGGATTGCGGATTCCCTTTCCGGAAGTGAGTAGAATTAGAAGTTATCTAATTGTAAGCCTACTTGGGTGAGCGGTTTTGATATTCTCAACTTTCGTAGAGACGTTTTTGACATCTTAAAATAACTAATAGATTACATTAGTAAGGAGTCCCAGCAACTGAATTACTTCCACCAAGTTACTTTCTATTAATGAGTGCGAGTGCTAGCCCAACATGTCACATGTCAGTGCACTGCAAAACGAATTAGATTACTTATATAAAAGTGAGATTACCTTTTCAATGACCACGTACCTGTTTAAATTCTATTAGGCCTACATGTAATGCGAGTTTCTCCGAATCAAGAGTTCCTGAGAGTGTCTACATGTATAGCCTGTAAGATCATATGATCAAACATTACACTAAATAGCTAATCCCATTACCTAACTCTTTTCAATTGCGGTCCATGTTCTCCGCTATCTGTATTAGTGATTGGAGCACATCACGGCACGGCGTAAATGTAATTTTCTCAAATTGCTATTTTCTATAATTTTCCCATTAACTTACAGTGTCACAATTGCAGCGTAGATACATAATTGAAGATCCCATCTCCATGTCTTTATTTTGAATGAATCAACACTAATAAACCACAACCACTATACATCTTCACACTGTAAAATGATATATACCAAATACCGTGTAGTTATTATATCAACATTACGGCGCAGTTAGGTAATTAACATTCAACTATAGCTCCTTTAATTTTAATGAAATTAAAATGATTATTTTCCAGATTGTTTATAATAATTGTATAATAATGTTTATGTTTTATAATAAATAGGCCTGGAACAGGATTCGGATGAGGACGAGTTTTACGACGCCCAACAAGTAATTGAACAAGAGGAAGATGAAGTCACGGTGGACACTGTAGATGGTTCAGGTAGAGTTTGGAGTTAATCTTGTTACTTGGCTGGTGACTTTTAGGACTGCGATCTACTCTGCCCTGCTAAGGCAAAAAACCATGTAACTCAAAAAATCGAGTTTTGAGAATAATCAATCTAAAGTGAACGATTCTGCACGAAAACATGTGAATATCTGTGTGAACATTTTCAACACTAATTTAAAAAATGTATTTTGCTTTTCGAGTTACAAGGATTTACCTTACAAATTATAACCAGTTTACTTATATATAAATTTCAACAGCTGTTCCTAAACCAAAACAATGTAACTCGCATGAGATACATGGTTTACGCTTATAGTTACATGAAGTGTCATTATCACATGAGAGTTACCCCCTTTGTAACCCCTTTAGAGTTTAGGTACACTCTATTAAGTTCTACCACCAACTAGAGCTCGACGTAATCTTTAAAATCTCATTTTCGTCAAAATTCGAGTTACATGGGTTTGCCTTATTGACTGTTCTTTTATACTTGTCATTCTTCACGGTGTCGACTGTTTTTTTTTAGACTGGCGGTAACACATTTTATGGGTGTTGTCACAAATTCTACCTATCCCTGGATGGGTGCTTGAAGTTATTATGTACGTACCTACGTAGTACATAAAGTGGGCCCTTCGCGCAGCATGTGACGTAAACTTATGTTAAGTGTCATGACACTTTACATGTCACAACTGTGTCAACTCGAAAGAATTATAAGTCTTCTTATTAACTATTTTGAGGTCGAAAATAAATGTGCCACGTAACAATCAGGAAGAAATGAATATACTGTATAAACAATAACACGAAATGGCTGAAGGTTTCAGACATTTCTGAAATGTTTCCATTTCAGCCCACTTGCGTTATACTGGAGAACTGTCGAGGGATTACTGTCCCCACAAAGACAAAGACTATGGATGGTGTGGCACGCATATCCGCCAAGTTTCAGCTTGAACGGATAACTAATAACGAAATTAGAAGTTTCACATTTTTGGATATTTCGCCCTCTACCGTCATGTAAATAGATGTGTAAATGGAGCAGTGGCCCCATAAAGACTCGGATCCAGTGTACTGGTAAATGGAGCAGTGGCCCCATAAAGACTCGGATCCAGTGTACTGGTAAATGGAGCAGTGGCCCCATAAAGACTCGGATCCAGTGTACTGGTAAATGGAGCAGTGGCCCCATACAGACTCGGATCAGTGTACTGGTAAATGGAGCAGTGGCCCCATAAAGACTCGGATCCAGTGTACTGGTAAATGGAGCAGTGGCCCCATAAAGACTCGGATCCAGTGTACTGGTAAATGGAGCAGTGGCCCCATAAAGACTCGGATCCAGTGTACTGGTAAATGGAGCAGTGGCCCCATAAAGACTCGGATCAGTGTACTGGTAAATGGAGCAGTGGCCCCATAAAGACTCGGATCCAGTGTACTGGTAAATGGAGCAGTGGCCCCATAAAGACTCGGATCCAGTGTACTGGTAAATGGAGCAGTGGCCCCATAAAGACTCGGATCAGTGAACTGGTAAATGGAGCAATGGCCCCATAAAGACTCGGATCCAGTGTACTGGTAAATGGAGCAGTGGCCCCATAAAGACTCGGATCCAGTGTACTGGTAAATGGAGCAGTGGCCCCATAAAGACTCGGATCAGTGTACTGGTAAATGGAGCAGTGGCCCCATAAAGACTCGGATCCAGTGTACTGGTAAATGGAGCAGTGGCCCCATAAAGACTCGGATCCAGTGTACTGGTAAATGGAGCAGTGGCCCCATAAAGACTCGGATCCAGTGTACTGGTAAATGGAGTAGTGGCCCCATAAAGACTCGGATCCAGTGTACTGGTAAATGGAGCAGTGGCCCCATAAAGACTCGGATCCAGTGTACTGGTAAATGGAGCAGTGGCCTCATAAAGACTCGGATCCAGTGTACTGGTAAATGGAGCAGTGGCCCCATAAAGACTCGGATCCAGTGTACTGGTAAATGGATCAGTGTACTGGTAAATGGAGCAGTGGCCCCATAAAGACTCGGATCAGTGTACTGGTAAATGGAGCAGTGGCCCCATAAAGACTCGGATCAGTGAACTGGTAAATGGAGCAATGGCCCCATAAAGACTCGGATCCAGTATACTGGTAAATGGAGCAGTGGCCCCATAAAGACTCGGATCAGTGAACTGGTAAATGGAGCAGTGGCCCCATAAAGACTCGGATCAGTGTACTGGTAAATGGAGCAGTGGCCCCATAAAGACTCGGATCCAGTGTACTGGTAAATGGAGCAGTGGCCCCATAAAGACTCGGATCCAGTGAACTGGTAAATGGAGCAGTGGCCCCATAAAGACTCGGATCCAGTGTACTGGTAAATGGAGCAGTGGCCCCATAAAGACTCGGATCAGTGTACTGGTAAATGGAGCAGTGGCCCCAGATAGACTCGGATCAGTGTACTGGTAAATGGAGCAGTGGCCCCATAACGACTCGGATCCAGTGTACTGGTAAATGGAGCAGTGGCCCCATAAAGACTCGGATCCAGTGTACTGGTAAATGGAGCAGTGGCCCCATAAAGACTCGGATCCAGTGTACTGGTAAATGGATCAGTGTACTGGTAAATGGAGCAGTGGCCCCATAAAGACTCGGATCAGTGAACTGGTAAATGGAGCAATGGCCCCATAAAGACTCGGATCCAGTGTACTGGTAAATGGAGCAGTGGCCCCATAAAGACTCGGATCAGTGTACTGGTAAATGGAGCAGTGGCCCCATAAAGACTCGGATCCAGTGTACTGGTAAATGGAGCAGTGGCACCATAAAGACTCGGATCCAGTGTACCGGTAAATGGAGCAGTGGCTCCATAAAGACTCGGATCCAGTGTACTGGTAAATGGAGCAGTGGCCCCATAAAGACTCGGATCCAGTGTACTGGTAAATGGAGCAGTGGCCCCATAAAGACTCGGATCCAGTGTACTGGTAAATGGAGCAGTGGCCCATAAAGACTCGGATCCAGTGTACTGGTAAATGGAGCAGTGGCACCATAAAGACTCGGATCCAGTGTACTGGTAAATGGAGCAGTGGCTCCATAAAGACTCGGATCAGTGTACTGGTAAATGGAGCAGTGGCCCCATAAAGACTCGGATCCAGTGTACTGGTAAATGGAGCAGTGGCTCCATAAAGACTCGGATCAGTGTACTAGTAAATGGAGCAGTGGCCCCATAAAGACTCGGATCAGTGAACTGGTAAATGGAGCAGTGGCCCCATAAAGACTCGGATCCAGTGTACTGGTAAATGGAGCAGTGGCCCCATAAAGACTCAGATCCAGTGTACTGGTAAATGGAGCAGTGGCCCCATAAAGACTCAGATCCAGTGTACTGGTAAATGGAGCAGTGGCCCCATAAAGACTCGGATCAGTGTACTGGTAAATGGAGCAGTGGCCCCATAAAGACTCGGATCCAGTGTACTGGTAAATGGAGCAGTGGCCCCATAAAGACTCGGATCCAGTGTACTGGTAAATGGAGCAGTGTACTGGTAAATGGAGCAGTGGCCCCATAAAGACTCGGATCAGTGTACTGGTAAATGGAGCAGTGGCCCCATAAAGACTCAGATCCAGTGTACTGGTAAATGGAGCAGTGGCCCCATAAAGACTCGGATCCAGTGTACTGGTAAATGGAGCAGTGTACTGGTAAATGGAGCAGTGGCCCCATAAAGACTCGGATCAGTGTACTGGTAAATGGAGCAGTGGCCCCATAAAGACTCGGATCAGTGTACTGGTAAATGGAGCAGTGGCCCCATAAAGACTCAGATCCAGTGTACTGGTAAATGGAGCAGTGGCCCCATAAAGACTCGGATCAGTGTACTGGTAAATGGAGCAGTGGCCCCATAAAGACTCGGATCCAGTGTACTGGTAAATGGAGCAGTGGCCCCATAAAGACTCGGATCAGTGTACTGGTAAATGGAGCAGTGGCCCCATAAAGACTCGGATCCAGTGTACTGGTAAATGGAGCAGTGGCCCCATAAAGACTCGGATCAGTGTACTGGTAAATGGAGCAGTGGCCCCATAAAGACTCGGATCCAGTGTACTGGTAAATGGAGCAATGGCCCCATAAAGACTCGGATCCAGTGTACTGGTAAATGGAGCAGTGGCCCCATAAAGACTCGGATCCAGTGTACTGGTAAATGGAGCAGTGGCCCCATACAGACTCGGATCAGTGTACTGGTAAATGGAGCAGTGGCCCCATAAAGACTCGGATCCAGTGTACTGGTAAATGGAGCAGTGGCTCCATAAAGACTCGGATCCAGTGTACTGGTAAATGGAGCAGTGGCCCCATAAAGACTCGGATCAGTGTACTGGTAAATGGAGCAGTGGCCCCATAAAGACTCGGATCCAGTGTACGGGTAAATGGAGCAGTGGCCCCATAATGACTCGTATTGGTAAATGGAGCAGTGGCCCCATAAAGACTCGGATCAGTGTACTGGTAAATGGAGCAGTGGCCCCATAAAGACTCGGATCCAGTGTACTGGTAAATGGAGCAGTGGCCCCATAAAGACTCGGATCCAGTGTACTGGTAAATGGAGCAGTGAGCCCATAAAGACTCGGATCAGTGTACTGGTAAATGGAGCGGTGGCCCCATAAAGACTCGGATCAGTGTACTGGTAAATGGAGCAGTGGCCCCATAAAGACTCGGATCCAGTGTACTGGTAAATGGAGCAGTGGCCCCATAAAGACTCGGATCCAGTGTACTGGTAAATGGAGCAGTGGCACCATACAGACTCGGATCAGTGTACTGGTAAATGGAGCAGTGGCACCATACAGACTCGGGTCAGTGTACGGGTAAATGGAGCAGTGGCCCCATAAAGACTCGGATCAGTGTACTGGTAAATGGAGCAGTGGCCCCATAAAGACTCGGATCCAGTGTACTGGTAAATGGAGCAGTGGCCCCATAAAGACTCGGATCAGTGTACTGGTAAATGGAGCAGTGGCCCCATAAAGACTCGGATCCAGTGTACTGGTAAATGGAGCAGTGGCCCCATAAAGACTCGGATCCAGTGTACTGGTAAATGGAGCAGTGGCCCCATAAAGACTCGGATCCAGTGTACTGGTAAATGGAGCAGTGGCTCCATAAAGACTCGGATCCAGTGTACTGGTAAATGGAGCAGTGGCCCCATAAAGACTCGGATCAGTGTACTGGTAAATGGAGCAGTGGCCCCATAAAGACTCGGATCCAGTGTACGGGTAAATGGAGCAGTGGCCCCATAATGACTCGTATTGGTAAATGGAGCAGTGGCCCCATAAAGACTCGGATCAGTGTACTGGTAAATGGAGCAGTGGCCCCATAAAGACTCGGATCCAGTGTACTGGTAAATGGAGCAGTGGCCCCATAAAGACTCGGATCCAGTGTACTGGTAAATGGAGCAGTGAGCCCATAAAGACTCGGATCAGTGTACTGGTAAATGGAGCGGTGGCCCCATAAAGACTCGGATCAGTGTACTGGTAAATGGAGCAGTGGCCCCATAAAGACTCGGATCCAGTGTACTGGTAAATGGAGCAGTGGCCCCATAAAGACTCGGATCCAGTGTACTGGTAAATGGAGCAGTGGCACCATACAGACTCGGATCAGTGTACTGGTAAATGGAGCAGTGGCACCATACAGACTCGGGTCAGTGTACGGGTAAATGGAGCAGTGGCCCCATAAAGACTCGGATCAGTGTACTGGTAAATGGAGCAGTGGCCCCATAAAGACTCGGATCCAGTGTACTGGTAAATGGAGCAGTGGCCCCATAAAGACTCGAATCAGTGTACTGGTAAATGGAGCAGTGGCCCCATAAAGACTCGGATCCAGTGTACTGGTAAATGGAGCAGTGGCCCCATAAAGACTCGGATCCAGTGTACTGGTAAATGGAGCAGTGGCCCCATAAAGACTCGGATCCAGTGTACTGGTAAATGGAGCAGTGGCCCCATAAAGACTCGGATCCAGTGTACTGGTAAATGGAGCAGTGGCCCCATAAAGACTCGGATCCAGTGTACTGGTAAATGGAGCAGTGGCCCCATAAAGACTCGGATCCAGTGTACTGGTAAATGGAGCAGTGGCCCCATAAAGACTCGGATCAGTGTACTGGTAAATGGAGTAGTGGCCCCATAAAGACTCGGATCCAGTGTACTGGTAAATGGAGCAGTGGCCCCATAAAGACTCGGATCCAGTGTACTGGTAAATGGAGCAGTGGCCCCATAAAGACTCGGATCCAGTGTACTGGTAAATGGAGCAGTGGCCCCATAAAGACTCGGATCCAGTGTACTGGTAAATGGAGCAGTGGCCCCATAAAGACTCGGATCCAGTATACTGGTAAATGGAGCAGTGGCCCCATAAAGACTCGGATCAGTGTACTGGTAAATGGAGCAGTGGCCCCATAAAGACTCGGATCCAGTGTACTGGTAAATGGAGCAGTGGCCCCATACAGACTCGGATCAGTGTACTGGTAAATGGAGCAGTGGCCCCATAAAGACTCTGATCAGTGTACTGGTAAATGGAGCAGTGGCCCCATAATGACTCGTATTGGTAAATGGAGCAGTGGCCCCATAAAGACTCGGATCCAGTGTACTGGTAAATGGAGCAGTGGCCCCATAAAGACTCGGATCCAGTGTACTGGTAAATGGAGCAGTGGCCCCATAAAGACTCGGATCCAGTGTACTGGTAAATGGAGCAGTGGCCCCATAATGACTCGTATTGGTAAATGGAGCAGTGGCCCCATAAAGACTCGGATCCAGTGTACTGGTAAATGGAGCAGTGGCCCCATAATGACTCGTATTGGTAAATGGAGCAGTGGCCCCATAAAGACTCGGATCCAGTGTACTGGTAAATGGAGCAGTGGCCCCATAAAGACTCGGATCCAGTGTACTGGTAAATGGAGCAGTGGCCCCATAAAGACTCGGATCCAGTGTACTGGTAAATGGAGCAGTGGCCCCATAATGACTCGTATTGGTAAATGGAGCAGTGGCCCCATAAAGACTCGGATCCAGTGTACTGGTAAATGGAGCAGTGGCCCCATAATGACTCGTATTGGTAAATGGAGCAGTGGTCCCATAAAGACTCGGATCCAGTGTACTGGTAAATGGAGCAGTGGCCCCATAAAGACTCGGATCAGTGTACTGGTAAATGGAGCAGTGGCCCCATAAAGACTCGGATCCAGTGTACTGGTAAATGGAGCAGTGGCCCCATAAAGACTCGGATCCAGTGTACTGGTAAATGGAGCAGTGGCCCCATAAAGACTCGGATCCAGTGTACTGGTAAATGGAGCAGTGGCCCCATAAAGACTCGAATCAGTGTACTGGTAAATGGAGCAGTGGCCCCATAAAGACTCGGATCCAGTGTACTGGTAAATGGAGCAGTGGCCCCATAAAGACTCGGATCCAGTGTACTGGTAAATGGAGCAGTGGCCCCATAAAGACTCGGATCAGTGTACTGGTAAATGGAGCAGTGGCCCCATAAAGACTCGGATCAGTGTACTGGTAAATGGAGCAGTGGCCCCATAAAGACTCGGATCCAGTGTACTGGTAAATGGAGCAGTGGCCCCATAAAGACTCGGATCCAGTGTACTGGTAAATGGAGCAGTGGCCCCATAAAGACTCGGATCAGTGTACTGGTAAATGGAGCAGTGGCCCCATAAAGACTCGGATCCAGTGTACTGGTAAATGGAGCAGTGGCCCCATAAAGACTCGGATCCAGTGTACTGGTAAATGGAGCAGTGGCCCCATAAAGACTCGGATCCAGTGTACTGGTAAATGGAGCAGTGGCCCCATAAAGACTCGGATCAGTGTACTGGTAAATGGAGCAGTGGCCCCATAAAGACTCGGATCCAGTGTACTGGTAAATGGAGCAGTGGCCCCATAAAGACTCGGATCCAGTGTACTGGTAAATGGAGCAGTGGCCCTATAAAGACTCGGATCCAGTGTACTGGTAAATGGAGCAGTGGCCCCATAAAGACTCGGATCCAGTATACTGGTAAATGGAGCAGTGGCCCCATAAAGACTCGGATCAGTGTACTGGTAAATGGAGCAGTGGCCCCATAAAGACTCGGATCCAGTGTACTGGTAAATGGAGCAGTGGCCCCATACAGACTCGGATCAGTGTACTGGTAAATGGAGCAGTGGCCCCATAAAGACTCTGATCAGTGTACTGGTAAATGGAGCAGTGGCCCCATAATGACTCGTATTGGTAAATGGAGCAGTGGCCCCATAAAGACTCGGATCCAGTGTACTGGTAAATGGAGCAGTGGCCCCATAAAGACTCGGATCCAGTGTACTGGTAAATGGAGCAGTGCCCCATAAAGACTCGGATCCAGTGTACTGGTAAATGGAGCAGTGGCCCCATAATGACTCGTATTGGTAAATGGAGCAGTGGCCCCATAAAGACTCGGATCCAGTGTACTGGTAAATGGAGCAGTGGCCCCATAATGACTCGTATTGGTAAATGGAGCAGTGGCCCCATAAAGACTCGGATCCAGTGTACTGGTAAATGGAGCAGTGGCCCCATAAAGACTCGGATCCAGTGTACTGGTAAATGGAGCAGTGGCCCCATAAAGACTCGGATCCAGTGTACTGGTAAATGGAGCAGTGGCCCCATAATGACTCGTATTGGTAAATGGAGCAGTGGCCCCATAAAGACTCGGATCCAGTGTACTGGTAAATGGAGCAGTGGCCCCATAATGACTCGTATTGGTAAATGGAGCAGTGGTCCCATAAAGACTCGGATCCAGTGTACTGGTAAATGGAGCAGTGGCCCCATAAAGACTCGGATCCAGTGTACTGGTAAATGGAGCAGTGGCCCCATAAAGACTCGGATCAGTGTACTGGTAAATGGAGCAGTGGCCCCATAAAGACTCGGATCCAGTGTACTGGTAAATGGAGCAGTGGCCCCATAAAGACTCGGATCCAGTGTACTGGTAAATGGAGCAGTGGCCCCATAAAGACTCGGATCCAGTGTACTGGTAAATGGAGCAGTGGCCCCATAAAGACTCGAATCAGTGTACTGGTAAATGGAGCAGTGGCCCCATAAAGACTCGGATCCAGTGTACTGGTAAATGGAGCAGTGGCCCCATAAAGACTCGGATCCAGTGTACTGGTAAATGGAGCAGTGGCCCCATAAAGACTCGGATCAGTGTACTGGTAAATGGAGCAGTGGCCCCATAAAGACTCGGATCAGTGAACTGGTAAATGGAGCAGTGGCCCCATAAAGACTCGGATCCAGTGTACTGGTAAATGGAGCAGTGGCCCCATAATGACTCGTATTGGTAAATGGAGCAGTGGCCCCATAAAGACTCGGATCCAGTGTACTGGTAAATGGAGCAGTGGCCCCATAAAGACTCGGATCCAGTGTACTGGTAAATGGAGCAGTGGCCCCATAAAGACTCGGATCCAGTGTACTGGTAAATGGAGCAGTGGCCCCATAATGACTCGTATTGGTAAATGGAGCAGTGGCCCCATAAAGACTCGGATCCAGTGTACTGGTAAATGGAGCAGTGGCCCCATAAAGACTCGGATCCAGTGTACTGGTAAATGGAGCAGTGGCCCCATAAAGACTCGGATCCAGTGTACTGGTAAATGGAGCAGTGGCCCCATAATGACTCGTATTGGTAAATGGAGCAGTGGCCCCATAAAGACTCGGATCCAGTGTACTGGTAAATGGAGCAGTGGCCCCATAAAGACTCGGATCCAGTGTACTGGTAAATGGAGCAGTGGCCCCATAATGACTCGTATTGGTAAATGGAGCAGTGGCCCCATAAAGACTCGGATCAGTGTACTGGTAAATGGAGCAGTGGCCCCATAAAGACTCGGATCCAGTGTACTGGTAAATGGAGCAGTGGTCCCATAAAGACTCGGATCCGTGTACTGGTAAATGGAGCAGTGGCCCCATAAAGACTCGGATCCAGTGTACTAGTAAATGGAGCAGTGGCCCCATAAAGACTCGGATCCAGTGTACTAGTAAATGGAGCAGTGGTCCCATAAAGACTCGGATCCAGTGTACTGGTAAATGGAGCAGTGGTCCCATAAAGACTCGGATCCGTGTACTGGTAAATGGAGCAGTGGCCCCATAAAGACTCGGATCCAGTGTACTAGTAAATGGAGCAGTGGTCCCATAAAGACTCGGATCCAGTGTACTAGTAAATGGAGCAGTGGCCCCATAAAGACTCGGATCCAGTGTACTAGTAAATGGAGCAGTGGCCCCATAAAGACTCGGATCCAGTGTACTGGTAAATGGAGCAGTGGCCCCATAAAGACTCGGATCCAGTGTACTGGTAAATGGAGCAGTGGCCCCATAAAGACTCGGATCAGTGAACTGGTAAATGGAGCAGTGGCCCCATAAAGACTCGGATCAGTGTACTGGTAAATGGAGCAGTGGCCCCATAAAGACTCGGATCAGTGTACTGGTAAATGGAGCAGTGGCCCCATAAAGACTCGGGTCAGTGTACTGGTAAATGGAGCAGTGGCCCCATAAAGACTCGGATCCAGTGTACTGGTAAATGGAGCAGTGGCCCCATAAAGACTCGGATCAGTATACTGGTAAATGGATCAGTGTACTGGTAAATGGAGCAGTGGCTCCATAAAGACTCGGACCAGTGAACTGGTAAATGGAGCAGTGGCCCCATAAAGACTCGGATCCAGTGTACTGGTAAATGGAGCAGTGGCCCCATAAAGACTCGGATCCAGTGTACTGGTAAATGGAGCAGTGGCCCCATAAAGACTCGGATCCAGTGTACTGGTAAATGGAGCAGGGGCCCCATAAAGACTCGGATCAGTGTACTGGTAAATGGAGCAGTGGCCCCATAAAGACTCGGATCCAGTGTACTGGTAAATGGAGCAGTGGCCCCATAAAGACTCGGATCCAGTGTACTGGTAAATGGAGCAGTGGCCCCATAAAGACTCGGATCCAGTGTACTGGTAAATGGAGCAGGGGCCCCATAAAGACTCGGATCAGTGTACTGGTAAATGGAGCAGTGGCCCCATAAAGACTCGGATCCAGTGTACTGGTAAATGGAGCAGTGGCCCCATAAAGACTCGGATCAGTGAACTGGTAAATGGAGCAGTGGCCCCATAAAGACTCGGATCCAGTGTACTGGTAAATGGAGCAGGGGCCCCATAAAGACTCGGATCAGTGTACTGGTAAATGGAGCAGTGGCCCCATAAAGACTCGGATCCAGTGTACTGGTAAATGGAGCAGTGGCCCCATAAAGACTCGGATCAGTGAACTGGTAAATGGAGCAGTGGCCCCATAAAGACTCGGATCCAGTGTACTGGTAAATGGAGCAGTGGCCCCATAAAGACTCGGATCAGTGTACTGGTAAATGGAGCAGTGGCCCCATAAAGACTCGGATCCAGTGTACTGGTAAATGGAGCAGTGGCCCCATAAAGACTCGGATCCAGTGTACTGGTAAATGGAGCAGTGGCCCCATAAAGACTCGGATCCAGTGTACTGGTAAATGGAGCAGTGGCCCCATAAAGACTCGGATCCAGTGTACTAGTAAATGGAGCAGTGGTCCCATAAAGACTCGGATCCAGTGTACTGGTAAATGGAGCAGTGGTCCCATAAAGACTCGGATCCGTGTACTGGTAAATGGAGCAGTGGCCCCATAAAGACTCGGATCCAGTGTACTAGTAAATGGAGCAGTGGTCCCATAAAGACTCGGATCCAGTGTACTAGTAAATGGAGCAGTGGCCCCATAAAGACTCGGATCCAGTGTACTAGTAAATGGAGCAGTGGCCCCATAAAGACTCGGATCCAGTGTACTGGTAAATGGAGCAGTGGCCCCATAAAGACTCGGATCCAGTGTACTGGTAAATGGAGCAGTGGCCCCATAAAGACTCGGATCAGTGAACTGGTAAATGGAGCAGTGGCCCCATAAAGACTCGGATCAGTGTACTGGTAAATGGAGCAGTGGCCCCATAAAGACTCGGATCAGTGTACTGGTAAATGGAGCAGTGGCCCCATAAAGACTCGGGTCAGTGTACTGGTAAATGGAGCAGTGGCCCCATAAAGACTCGGATCCAGTGTACTGGTAAATGGAGCAGTGGCCCCATAAAGACTCGGATCAGTATACTGGTAAATGGATCAGTGTACTGGTAAATGGAGCAGTGGCTCCATAAAGACTCGGACCAGTGAACTGGTAAATGGAGCAGTGGCCCCATAAAGACTCGGATCCAGTGTACTGGTAAATGGAGCAGTGGCCCCATAAAGACTCGGATCCAGTGTACTGGTAAATGGAGCAGTGGCCCCATAAAGACTCGGATCCAGTGTACTGGTAAATGGAGCAGGGGCCCCATAAAGACTCGGATCAGTGTACTGGTAAATGGAGCAGTGGCCCCATAAAGACTCGGATCCAGTGTACTGGTAAATGGAGCAGTGGCCCCATAAAGACTCGGATCCAGTGTACTGGTAAATGGAGCAGTGGCCCCATAAAGACTCGGATCCAGTGTACTGGTAAATGGAGCAGGGGCCCCATAAAGACTCGGATCAGTGTACTGGTAAATGGAGCAGTGGCCCCATAAAGACTCGGATCCAGTGTACTGGTAAATGGAGCAGTGGCCCCATAAAGACTCGGATCAGTGAACTGGTAAATGGAGCAGTGGCCCCATAAAGACTCGGATCCAGTGTACTGGTAAATGGAGCAGGGGCCCCATAAAGACTCGGATCAGTGTACTGGTAAATGGAGCAGTGGCCCCATAAAGACTCGGATCCAGTGTACTGGTAAATGGAGCAGTGGCCCCATAAAGACTCGGATCAGTGAACTGGTAAATGGAGCAGTGGCCCCATAAAGACTCGGATCCAGTGTACTGGTAAATGGAGCAGTGGCCCCATAAAGACTCGGATCAGTGTACTGGTAAATGGAGCAGTGGCCCCATAAAGACTCGGATCCAGTGTACTGGTAAATGGAGCAGTGGCCCCATAAAGACTCGGATCCAGTGTACTGGTAAATGGAGCAGTGGCCCCATAAAGACTCGGATCCAGTGTACTGGTAAATGGAGCAGTGGCCCCATAAAGACTCGGATCCAGTGTACTGGTAAATGGAGCAGTGGCCCCATAAAGACTCGGATCCAGTGTACTGGTAAATGGAGCAGTGGCCCCATAAAGACTCGGATCCAGTGTACTGGTAAATGGAGCAGTGGCCCCATAAAGACTCGGATCCAGTGTACTGGTAAATGGAGCAGTGGCCCCATAAAGACTCGGATCCAGTGTACTGGTAAATGGAGCAGTGGCCCCATAAAGACTCGGATCCAGTGTACTGGTAAATGGAGCAGTGGCCCCATAAAGACTCGGATCCAGTGTACTGGTAAATGGAGCAGTGGCCCCATAAAGACTCGGATCCAGTGTACTGGTAAATGGAGCAGTGGCCCCATAAAGACTCGGATCCAGTGTACTGGTAAATGGAGCAGTGGCCCCATAAAGACTCGGATCCAGTGTACTGGTAAATGGAGCAGTGGCCCCATAAAGACTCGGATCCAGTGTACTGGTAAATGGAGCAGTGGCCCCATAAAGACTCGGATCCAGTGTACTGGTAAATGGAGCAGTGGCCCCATAAAGACTCGGATCCAGTGTACTGGTAAATGGAGCAGTGGCCCCATAAAGACTCGGATCCAGTGTACTGGTAAATGGAGCAGTGGCCCCATAAAGACTCGGATCCAGTGTACTGGTAAATGGAGCAGTGGCCCCATAAAGACTCGGATCCAGTGTACTGGTAAATGGAGCAGTGGCCCCATAAAGACTCGGATCCAGTGTACTGGTAAATGGAGCAGTGGCCCCATAAAGACTCGGATCCAGTGTACTGGTAAATGGAGCAGTGGCCCCATAAAGACTCGGATCAGTGTACTGGTAAATGGAGCAGTGGCCCCATAAAGACTCGGATCCAGTGTACTGGTAAATGGAGCAGTGGCCCCATAAAGACTCGGATCCAGTGTACTGGTAAATGGAGCAGTGGCCCCATAAAGACTCGGATCAGTGTACTGGTAAATGGAGCAGTGGCCCCATAAAGACTCGGATCCAGTGTACTGGTAAATGGAGCAGTGGCCCCATAAAGACTCGGATCCAGTGTACTGGTAAATGGAGCAGTGGCCCCATAAAGACTCGGATCAGTGTACTGGTAAATGGAGCAGTGGCCCCATAAAGACTCGGATCCAGTGTACTGGTAAATGGAGCAGTGGCCCCATAAAGACTCGGATCCAGTGTACTGGTAAATGGAGCAGTGGCCCCATAAAGACTCGGATCCAGTGTACTGGTAAATGGAGCAGTGGCCCCATAAAGACTCGGATCAGTGTACTGGTAAATGGAGCAGTGGCCCCATAAAGACTCGGATCCAGTGTACTGGTAAATGGAGCAGTGGCCCCATAAAGACTCGGATCCAGTGTACTGGTAAATGGAGCAGTGGCCCCATAAAGACTCGGATCCAGTGTACTGGTAAATGGAGCAGTGGCCCCATAAAGACTCGGATCCAGTGTACTGGTAAATGGAGCAGTGGCCCCATAAAGACTCGGATCCAGTGTACTGGTAAATGGAGCAGTGGCCCCATAAAGACTCGGATCCAGTGTACTGGTAAATGGAGCAGTGGCCCCATAAAGACTCGGATCCAGTGTACTGGTAAATGGAGCAGTGGCCCCATAAAGACTCGGATCCAGTGTACTGGTAAATGGAGCAGTGGCCCCATAAAGACTCGGATCCAGTGTACTGGTAAATGGAGCAGTGGCCCCATAAAGACTCGGATCAGTGTACTGGTAAATGGAGCAGTGGCCCCATAAAGACTCGGATCCAGTGTACTGGTAAATGGAGCAGTGGCCCCATAAAGACTCGGATCCAGTGTACTGGTAAATGGAGCAGTGGCCCCATAAAGACTCGGATCCAGTGTACTGGTAAATGGAGCAGTGGCCCCATAAAGACTCGGATCCAGTGTACTGGTAAATGGAGCAGTGGCCCCATAAAGACTCGGATCCAGTGTACTGGTAAATGGAGCAGTGGCCCCATAAAGACTCGGATCCAGTGTACTGGTAAATGGAGCAGTGGCCCCATAAAGACTCGGATCCAGTGTACTGGTAAATGGAGCAGTGGCCCCATAAAGACTCGGATCCAGTGTACTGGTAAATGGAGCAGTGGCCCCATAAAGACTCGGATCCAGTGTACTGGTAAATGGAGCAGTGGCCCCATAAAGACTCGGATCCAGTGTACTGGTAAATGGAGCAGTGGCCCCATAAAGACTCGGATCCAGTGTACTGGTAAATGGAGCAGTGGCCCCATAAAGACTCGGATCCAGTGTACTGGTAAATGGAGCAGTGGCCCCATAAAGACTCGGATCCAGTGTACTGGTAAATGGAGCAGTGGCCCCATAAAGACTCGGATCCAGTGTACTGGTAAATGGAGCAGTGGCCCCATAAAGACTCGGATCCAGTGTACTGGTAAATGGAGCAGTGGCCCCATAAAGACTCGGATCCAGTGTACTGGTAAATGGAGCAGTGGCCCCATAAAGACTCGGATCCAGTGTACTGGTAAATGGAGCAGTGGCCCCATAAAGACTCGGATCCAGTGTACTGGTAAATGGAGCAGTGGCCCCATAAAGACTCGGATCCAGTGTACTGGTAAATGGAGCAGTGGCCCCATAAAGACTCGGATCCAGTGTACTGGTAAATGGAGCAGTGGCCCCATAAAGACTCGGATCCAGTGTACTGGTAAATGGAGCAGTGGCCCCATAAAGACTCGGATCCAGTGTACTGGTAAATGGAGCAGTGGCCCCATAAAGACTCGGATCCAGTGTACTGGTAAATGGAGCAGTGGCCCCATAAAGACTCGGATCCAGTGTACTGGTAAATGGAGCAGTGGCCCCATAAAGACTCGGATCCAGTGTACTGGTAAATGGAGCAGTGGCCCCATAAAGACTCGGATCCAGTGTACTGGTAAATGGAGCAGTGGCCCCATAAAGACTCGGATCCAGTGTACTGGTAAATGGAGCAGTGGCCCCATAAAGACTCGGATCCAGTGTACTGGTAAATGGAGCAGTGGCCCCATAAAGACTCGGATCCAGTGTACTGGTAAATGGAGCAGTGGCCCCATAAAGACTCGGATCCAGTGTACTGGTAAATGGAGCAGTGGCCCCATAAAGACTCGGATCCAGTGTACTGGTAAATGGAGCAGTGGCCCCATAAAGACTCGGATCAGTGTACTGGTAAATGGAGCAGTGGCCCCATAAAGACTCGGATCCAGTGTACTGGTAAATGGAGCAGTGGCCCCATAAAGACTCGGATCCAGTGTACTGGTAAATGGAGCAGTGGCCCCATAAAGACTCGGATCCAGTGTACTGGTAAATGGAGCAGTGGCCCCATAAAGACTCGGATCCAGTGTACTGGTAAATGGAGCAGTGGCCCCATAAAGACTCGGATCCAGTGTACTGGTAAATGGAGCAGTGGCCCCATAAAGACTCGGATCCAGTGTACTGGTAAATGGAGCAGTGGCCCCATAAAGACTCGGATCCAGTGTACTGGTAAATGGAGCAGTGGCCCCATAAAGACTCGGATCCAGTGTACTGGTAAATGGAGCAGTGGCCCCATAAAGACTCGGATCCAGTGTACTGGTAAATGGAGCAGTGGCCCCATAAAGACTCGGATCCAGTGTACTGGTAAATGGAGCAGTGGCCCCATAAAGACTCGGATCCAGTGTACTGGTAAATGGAGCAGTGGCCCCATAAAGACTCGGATCCAGTGTACTGGTAAATGGAGCAGTGGCCCCATAAAGACTCGGATCCAGTGTACTGGTAAATGGAGCAGTGGCCCCATAAAGACTCGGATCCAGTGTACTGGTAAATGGAGCAGTGGCCCCATAAAGACTCGGATCCAGTGTACTGGTAAATGGAGCAGTGGCCCCATAAAGACTCGGATCCAGTGTACTGGTAAATGGAGCAGTGGCCCCATAAAGACTCGGATCCAGTGTACTGGTAAATGGAGCAGTGGCCCCATAAAGACTCGGATCCAGTGTACTGGTAAATGGAGCAGTGGCCCCATAAAGACTCGGATCCAGTGTACTGGTAAATGGAGCAGTGGCCCCATAAAGACTCGGATCCAGTGTACTGGTAAATGGAGCAGTGGCCCCATAAAGACTCGGATCCAGTGTACTGGTAAATGGAGCAGTGGCCCCATAAAGACTCGGATCCAGTGTACTGGTAAATGGAGCAGTGGCCCCATAAAGACTCGGATCCAGTGTACTGGTAAATGGAGCAGTGGCCCCATAAAGACTCGGATCCAGTGTACTGGTAAATGGAGCAGTGGCCCCATAAAGACTCGGATCCAGTGTACTGGTAAATGGAGCAGTGGCCCCATAAAGACTCGGATCCAGTGTACTGGTAAATGGAGCAGTGGCCCCATAAAGACTCGGATCCAGTGTACTGGTAAATGGAGCAGTGGCCCCATAAAGACTCGGATCCAGTGTACTGGTAAATGGAGCAGTGGCCCCATAAAGACTCGGATCCAGTGTACTGGTAAATGGAGCAGTGGCCCCATAAAGACTCGGATCCAGTGTACTGGTAAATGGAGCAGTGGCCCCATAAAGACTCGGATCAGTGTACTGGTAAATGGAGCAGTGGCCCCATAAAGACTCGGATCCAGTGTACTGGTAAATGGAGCAGTGGCCCCATAAAGACTCGGATCAGTGTACTGGTAAATGGAGCAGTGGCCCCATAAAGACTCGGATCCAGTGTACTGGTAAATGGAGCAGTGGCCCCATAAAGACTCGGATCCAGTGTACTGGTAAATGGAGCAGTGGCCCCATAAAGACTCGGATCAGTGTACTGGTAAATGGAGCAGTGGCCCCATAAAGACTCGGATCCAGTGTACTGGTAAATGGAGCAGTGGCCCCATAAAGACTCGGATCCAGTGTACTGGTAAATGGAGCAGTGGCCCCATAAAGACTCGGATCCAGTGTACTGGTAAATGGAGCAGTGGCCCCATAAAGACTCGGATCCAGTGTACTGGTAAATGGAGCAGTGGCCCCATAAAGACTCGGATCAGTGTACTGGTAAATGGAGCAGTGGCCCCATAAAGACTCGGATCCAGTGTACTGGTAAATGGAGCAGTGGCCCCATAAAGACTCGGATCAGTGTACTGGTAAATGGAGCAGTGGCCCCATAAAGACTCGGATCCAGTGTACTGGTAAATGGAGCAGTGGCCCCATAAAGACTCGGATCCAGTGTACTGGTAAATGGAGCAGTGGCCCCATAAAGACTCGGATCCAGTGTACTGGTAAATGGAGCAGTGGCCCCATAAAGACTCGGATCCAGTGTACTGGTAAATGGAGCAGTGGCCCCATAAAGACTCGGATCCAGTGTACTGGTAAATGGAGCAGTGGCCCCATAAAGACTCGGATCCAGTGTACTGGTAAATGGAGCAGAGGCCCCATAAAGACTCGGATCCAGTGTACTGGTAAATGGAGCAGTGGCCCCATAAAGACTCGGATCCAGTGTACTGGTAAATGGAGCAGTGGCCCCATAAAGACTCGGATCCAGTGTACTGGTAAATGGAGCAGTGGCCCCATAAAGACTCGGATCAGTGTACTGGTAAATGGAGCAGTGGCCCCATAAAGACTCGGATCAGTGTACTGGTAAATGGAGCAGTGGCCCCATAAAGACTCGGATCCAGTGTACTGGTAAATGGAGCAGTGGCCCCATAAAGACTCGGATCAGTGTACTGGTAAATGGAGCAGTGGCCCCATAAAGACTCGGATCCAGTGTACTGGTAAATGGAGCAGTGGCCCCATAAAGACTCGGATCCAGTGTACTGGTAAATGGAGCAGTGGCCCCATAAAGACTCGGATCCAGTGTACTGGTAAATGGAGCAGTGGCCCCATAAAGACTCGGATCCAGTGTACTGGTAAATGGAGCAGTGGCCCCATAAAGACTCGGATCAGTGTACTGGTAAATGGAGCAGTGGCCCCATAAAGACTCGGATCCAGTGTACTGGTAAATGGAGCAGTGGCCCCATAAAGACTCGGATCCAGTGTACTGGTAAATGGAGCAGTGGCCCCATAAAGACTCGGATCCAGTGTACTGGTAAATGGAGCAGTGGCCCCATAAAGACTCGGATCCAGTGTACTGGTAAATGGAGCAGTGGCCCCATAAAGACTCGGATCCAGTGTACTGGTAAATGGAGCAGTGGCCCCATAAAGACTCGGATCAGTGTACTGGTAAATGGAGCAGTGGCCCCATAAAGACTCGGATCAGTGTACTGGTAAATGGAGCAGTGGCCCCATAAAGACTCGGATCCAGTGTACTGGTAAATGGAGCAGTGGCCCCATAAAGACTCGGATCAGTGTACTGGTAAATGGAGCAGTGGCCCCATAAAGACTCGGATCAGTGTACTGGTAAATGGAGCAGTGGCCCCATAAAGACTCGGATCCAGTGTACTGGTAAATGGAGCAGTGGCCCCATAAAGACTCGGATCAGTGTACTGGTAAATGGAGCAGTGGCCCCATAAAGACTCGGATCCAGGGTACTGGTAAATGGATCAGTGTACTGGTAAATGGAGCAGTGGCCCCATAAAGACTCGGATCCAGTGTACTGGTAAATGGATCAGTGTACTGGTAAATGGAGCAGTGGCCCCATAAAGACTCGGATCAGTGTACTGGTAAATGGAGCAGTGGCCCCATAAAGACTCGGATCCAGTGTACTAGTAAATGGAGCAGTGGCCCCATAAAGACTCGGATCCAGTGTACTGGTAAATGGAGCAGTGGCCCCATAAAGACTCGGATCAGTGTACTGGTAAATGGAGCAGTGGCCCCATAAAGACTCGGATCCAGTGTACTGGTAAATGGAGCAGTGGCCCCATAAAGACTCGGATCAGTGTACTGGTAAATGGAGCAGTGGCCCCATAAAGACTCGGATCCAGTGTACTGGTAAATGGAGCAGTGGCCCCATAAAGACTCGGATCAGTGTACTGGTAAATGGAGCAGTGGCCCCATAAAGACTCGGATCCAGTGTACTGGTAAATGGAGCAGTGGCCCCATAAAGACTCGGATCCAGTGAACTGGTAAATGGAGCAGTGGTCCCATAAAGACTCGGATCAGTGTACTGGTAAATGGAGCAGTGGCCCCATAAAGACTCGGATCCAGTGTACTGGTAAATGGAGCAGTGGCCCCATAAAGACTCGGATCCAGTGTACTGGTAAATGGAGCAGTGGCCCCATAAAGACTCGGATCCAGTGTACTGGTAAATGGAGCAGTGGCCCCATAAAGACTCGGATCAGTGTACTGGTAAATGGAGCAGTGGCCCCATAAAGACTCGGATCAGTGTACTGGTAAATGGAGCAGTGGCCCCATAAAGACTCGGATCCAGTGTACTGGTAAATGGAGCAGTGGCCCCATAAAGACTCGGATCCAGTGAACTGGTAAATGGAGCAGTGGTCCCATAAAGACTCGGATCAGTGTATTGGTAAATGGAGCAGTGGCCCCATAAAGACTCGGATCCAGTGTACTGGTAAATGGAGCAGTGGCCCCATAAAGACTCGGATCCAGTGTACTGGTAAATGGAGCAGTGGCCCCATAAAGACTCGGATCCAGTGTACTGGTAAATGGAGCAGTGGCCCCATAAAGACTCGGATCCAGTGTACTGGTAAATGGAGCAGTGGCCCCATAAAGACTCGGATCAGTGTACTGGTAAATGGAGCAGTGGCCCCATAAAGACTCGGATCCAGTGTACTGGTAAATGGAGCAGTGGCCCCATAAAGACTCGGATCAGTGTACTGGTAAATGGAGCAGTGTACTGGTAAATGGAGCAGTGTACTGGTAAATGGAGCAGTGGCCCCATAAAGACTCGGATCAGTGTACTGGTAAATGGAGCAGTGGCCCCATAAAGACTCGGATCCAGTGTACTGGTAAATGGAGCAGTGGCCCCATAAAGACTCGGATCCAGTGTACTGGTAAATGGAGCAGTGGCCCCATAAAGACTCGGATCAGTGTACTGGTAAATGGAGCAGTGGCCCCATAAAGACTCGGGTCCAGTGTACTAGTAAATGGAGCAGTGGCCCCATAAAGACTCGGATCCGGTGTACTAGTAAATGGAGCAGTGGCCCCATAAAGACTCGGGTCAGTGTACTGGTAAATGGAGCAGTGGCCCCATAAAGACTCGGATCCAGTGTACTGGTAATTGGAGCAGTGGCCCCATAAAGACTCGGATCCAGTGTACTGGTAAATGGAGCAGTGGCCCCATACAGACTCGGATCAGTGTACTGGTAAATGGAGCAGTGGCCCCATAAAGACTCGGATCCAGTGTACTGGTAAATGGAGCAGTGGCCCCATACAGACTCGGATCAGTGTACTGGTAAATGGAGCAGTGGCCCCATAAAGACTCGGATCCAGTGTACTGGTAAATGGAGCAGTGGCCCCATACAGACTCGGATCAGTGTACTGGTAAATGGAGCAGTGGCCCCATAAAGACTCGGATCCAGTGTACTGGTAAATGGAGCAGTGGCCCCATAAAGACTCGGATCAGTGTACTGGTAAATGGAGCAGTGGCCCCATACAGACTCGGATCAGTGTACTGGTAAATGGAGCAGTGGCCCCATAAAGACTCGGATCCAGTGTACTGGTAAATGGAGCAGTGGCCCCATAAAGACTCGGATCCGTGTACTGGTAAATGGAGCAGTGGCCCCATAAAGACTCGGATCAGTGTACAGGTAAATGGAGCAGTGGCCCCATAAAGACTCGGATCAGTGTACTGGTAAATGGAGCAGTGGCCCCATAAAGACTCGGATCCAGTGTACTGGTAAATGGAGCAGTGGCCCATAAAGACTCAGATCCAGTGTACTGGTAAATGGAGCAGTGGCCCCATAAGTACATAATATGCCAAGTTTCAAATTAAACGGATTACAAATCAAGGAAAAGGTGACAAAGGTTTCAAATTCAAAAATTTCGCCCTCTAGCGGCAGACTGGTGAAATGCACATTGATCGTTTTCTTCGAAAAGACGCAGCATGTAGTCTGGTACATATATGGCAAAATCCAGCTTAAGTTAAATGGATTAATGATGTAATGTAAATGGTTTTGTTCTGAAGTGGAAAAAATGAGAAACCGCGTCACAGGGGGTTGAACCAGCGCTATAAGTACGTGGTGGGGGTTGAACCAGCGCTATAAGTACGTGGTAACCAGCTCAGCCACTAGCCCCTGACACTCACACTCCCACCTATTCCACTTCTATTGAATGGGCAGTCTTAAGTTACATATATTCTATCTCTAACAGCGGACTAACGGCCTCAAGTATGCTAGAGTGAAACAGGAGGGAAGTACAAATAAATAAATCAATCAAGGAAATGGAGAAGCTTATCACTTTCAGATATTTCGCCCTCTAGCGGTAGACTTAAGAACTTCTACAGACGGATTAGCGACCATTTAAAGACACAGCTAATGGTCATGTACAAATCCGCCAAGTTTCAACTTGAACGGAATAAAATAAAAAGATGGGATGTCATTTTATGTTTAGACATGTAGCAGACAAGCCTAATGAACTAATTGTTTCTGGAAGTTTCTCAAAAATCTCAACTTTTGGTCCTATTGATGCCTACAAATACGACAGCTCTAAATCCGTCAAATTTATTAGCATGTCAAAGTTGTAACAACAATTATTTGTAAATATTGACCTACCTCCCTAACAGTGTCTCGCCCCACAAGTTAGGTACCGTGTCCTGGTATTAGGTCATTATATTGTAGGGCACGGTGTATACCATACCGGTATACAGGATGCTGATGCGGTATACTTTTGAATTCATTGTATATATACAGAAATAGTATTAAAATATTCCGAAGTCACCAAAGGTTCAGTAGATATAAATTCGGAAACTCTCTTTCCGGAATATCAACTTCCGAATGTAACCTAGAACGGGTGCACCCCACTTTGCCACTTCTATTCAAGGAATATTGCATTTCGTTCTAATTAGGTATAATTTTCTGATGAATTTATTGCTTGTTTCAAAGTACTTCCTTTATACAGTTATCCCGTATGATTTAGCAACTTTCAATGTACTTTACGCATTACTGCATTATGTACACCCCCCCCCCCCCCCCCCCCCCCAACCCTCACTCTTATCACGAAAGTTTAGTTTGCTTTTTGTCCTTTAATAGGAATACGTCATTATTCATTAAAACTAATGCTGAAACAACTTCATTTAATTAGAATAACCTACCATCATCAATAGAATACAGGGTTAGCGCCGGCTACTGCATACCGGTACTGCATCACTAGTAAAAGGGAATAGTTCAGTAAGCACAGAGATCATAAGAAACAATAACAAGAAACTAAGATATGGCTGGTTTGTAAATAAATCAGTAATTGTATAGTAAAAGCACGGAAGGAGGTAAGCCTAAGAATTGCGACAATTTTTGAATTGTAAGATCTAAATTGTTATATACCGTTAATTATTATCAGTCCTAAACTTTAAGGAGTTAGCTTAGTACCGGTACCGGTACTGTCTGACTGTCATGTCAGACATCGTTGGCTACCGGTATCAACAGTTCAGGAGTTAGAGTTGTCCGCAGTTAGCGACGATAATCTTGGCGGAAGTTGTTCCACCCTGGGACCCGTAGCCTTCCACTTTCTTCACTACATCCATCCCTTCGGCAACCTGCCCAAAGACCACGTGTTTCCCGTCCAGCCAAGTCGTCTTCGCCGTACACAAGAAGAACTGACTCCCGTTGGTGTTGGGCCCGGCGTTGGCCATGGACAGTACTCCCGGTCCGGTATGCTTCAGTATGAAGTTTTCGTCGGCGAACTTTGCGCCATAAATTGACTTCCCTCCGGTTCCGTTCTGCTTGGTAAAGTCGCCCCCCTGGCACATGAAGCCCGGAATTACACGATGGAATGGGGATCCTTTGAACCCAAAGCCCTTTTCTCCCGTGCAAAGAGCGCGGAAATTTTCAACGGTTTTCGGGACAACTTCGTCCTTGAGCTCCATTACTATTCGACCAAGCGGCTTCGCGTCAGCAGTAACATCGAAAAAGCACGTCACGACCATTTTGATGTTTTAGACTTATCACAGCACTACCGGTAGCAGATATATAGAAAATAGGCCTACTGAATTGTTTAAGTTCGATGGGCAGAGGTTTTAGGTGCAAAGTAATGACTGCAATCAGCCTACTGCTGTACTGTATTAATAAACCACACTACTACACTGTACTACCCACGGCACTGGTAGGTTGATCAGCTTGTTGTATATCAGTATGTAACATGTAGGTTAACTTTTCTGTAAGTCAGAAATGTTGACTTCCGGTTTGTTCTATTTCCAGCTACTTTAAATTAATGTAAGGGCCAACTAAATTATTATTGCTAATGATTTACCACTTATCACAACACTTCGGTAACTATTTATACTATTTCCATTGATTTATTATTATTTTTCCGCAATAAATTTATTGGTCGGAGGTCAAATGCATTTCAGCCACAAAATTAATTACCGCATTTCCATACATAATAATTTACTAATGTATTTAATTGATTGATGAAATGTGAGTATTATTGGAACAGAGGTATTCAATTTCTCAGCTACGTGACATGAATCTCTTGCCCCAAATTTTTAAATTTTAATATTATTTGTAAAAAATATCTCACACATTTCTAAATAAAATATACAGTATACCACTCATACTTTAATTACAAAGTTGGCACGGATTTAAGCACCCCATTGGGTATATTGTTTTATTGATGTAGATTATGTTATGAGGCGTTTAATGTGGAGTATTTCTTTTATTTATTTAATTTATATTACAATTTTGTTTTTAAAATAGAATTAAATTATTTGGTGTAAAAAATATGCGTGTTGGAATTATTTCATTTTTGTAGTGTATTATAAGTGTTTTGCGTGAATGAGTATTATGATTGATTATTATTGTTGATGATAGCTGATTATTATAACCTTTGTTGGTTAGAGCGTCAGACTTCATTTTTCTGGCAGTGACATATTTATTTTGGTATACATATAATGTCAAATTTTCATTTGATTAATATTTTTTTTTATAATAATGTTATGTTTTTGGGTACTATAAATTAGTGCTCCGCTTGAAATTGTTAATTCAATGAGGAAAAAGTGAGTAGGCCTATTTTTGGTTTAGATTGAATTAAATTTTATTAAGTTTAATTTCTGAGATTGCTTTCTAATAATGTTGTCACTAATACCTATCCCAACCCTATTATTGTTCTCCCATTATAGACACTCCCCGCGCTACCAGCCCTTCCCCCTGTCCTACCGACGTCCTCTTCATAGTCCTTCACGGCGGCACTCTGGTTGGTGGGGTCGACGACTACTACAGTAAGCTCCAGGATGTTACCACATTCACCAATGTGCTCGAAGCCATACTCAGGTCGCATTACCCCGGCGCTGCGGGGCATATTGCGATAAAACTTGTCCCGTGTCCTAATGTAGTCGACGACGCTCTATCTTTGATACAAAGGTCAGGGTAAAAAAGTTATACTTTTTTTCACTTTTCTGGATGTATTTAATTTACCGAGCATAACCGAGGTAAATAAAGGCTCATTCGAATATTGAAAAAAATTCTTTACATTTTGTTCCCATGTTATACGTAATTTTTTTTTAATTTGTGAATTGCAGCAACAAAATTTACTCTGTATGAGGGAGGCCTAAGACATTTAGCGAAATTTAATATTTATTAATTTTATTTATTTCTATTTGTGTCTCTCAGATTGAATCCATCATCTATACCATCAAGCGCCTCCCAAGACGCCCCTTGCTCACCGGTATCTTCTATATCAGTTCTACCCCATCTCATATCTACTTCTCCTGTCTACCACGAAGCTGTTAGTTCTACTATACAACTCGCTAATCGAGTCTACATGGACTTCCTTCAGTCTGAACACGGCATTGGTTTTAAAGGCCACGTTAATCTTATAGGTTAGTTTGATAGTTTATATTGAAAATGTATTATTCGGATGAAAAAAAAATGTTGATGCACTACTATTACAATCATGGGTAGGCATATTTATTTTTGTTCGCAAATTTGAAATGGAGCAACGCTTCGCATTCTGTATTCTAGGGATATAATCAATTGTGACAGCTGCTAAATTGGAGCCACAAGTTATATTTTTATTAAGGTTGTACTTGTCTCGTATATTTATGCCGATACGTTTTGTACAGTTTTTCTCTTATTGTTTAGCTCGACGTGAGTCGTGACTACCACAACGTACAATGTGGTTCATTTACATATATAATACAAAAAAAAAAAAATACTAACCGGTACATGTATACATACCTACATGTATACCTACAAATTCAATGAACCTAGCCCTATCCCCTGGTTCTAACTGCGTTATTCTTTAGTTTCTACTATTAATAACCTTTCCCAGGCGACAATGTCGGCGCGTTGCTAGGTTACGAAGCATTACTAAGAAGACACGCAGACAACACAACACCCCCCGCGGTGGCGGACAGCAGCAAGGCGGTGTTCTCATTCATGGTGGTCGATTTCTTCTGTCTCGGGTCGCCACTGGCAATGCGAATCATATCTATGAGAGGATTGAATCCCAGCGATTCTAGTAAGTTGGGCAAAGGCCAACAAAGGCTAACTATTCCGTTCGATTGATATATATGAACTATTTTTAGAAACTGTGATGCAATAAATGTTTTTATTTATTTAGCTGTAGGGCCTATATATTATTTTTTATAGTTTCGGAATACGAACCCCAATGCAAGGAACTCTACAACCTGTTCCATTCCTCCGACCCATCCGCTTTCCGTTTGGAACCCCTCGTGTTCCCGCCTTTATCCAAACATCCACCATTTATAATTCCTCGCTACAGCAAACACCCCCTCGGGGATAATTCATCCACGCTTTTAGGTGAGCCTATTTAAAATCAGTGAACTATGTTAACTAAATAGGTAGTTATTATTAATTAGTTATGATATTAAACATGGAATACTTGAGGTTTTCATTGTACAAAAAATCATATCTTGTTTATAATAATTTTTTGTCGCTATATTATTTGTCGCTATATTTTTGCCGTAATATTTAGTGCTTACGCGATATTGGATAAACATTTTAATCTATAATATATAATAATTATCGCTAATTGCCTGTTTTATTTCTACAGCTGATACAGTAGTGTTGGATACTATTATCAGTTGTGATCAGGATCCATCAACAGGCAGAATCACAACACACTCCTGCGATATTCCCACGAACCACAGTAAGTTATTTGTCTATATCACGGCAAGTTCAAAATAATTAGTAATATTTTAGATTTTATGGATAAAATAATTAATTAAGACAGTATTTTTTACATTTTTGCTTTAAAAAAATGTAAAAATTACAAATGCATTGGCCAGGAATCGAACCCGGGCCTCCCGCGTGGCAGGCGAGAATTCTACCACTGAACCACAATGCCGTTGAGGTTGGGTCGGTTGCCACCTTGGTCAGACAGAGACTAAAAGTTACTCTCGACCTGCAAAATAACCTGCAAAACGAATAGGAGGAGTGTTGTCCATAGTTACCGCTTACTTACACTCACCAAAATTTATCCTTAAACGCCCAAATTAAGCCTAGATGCAATTTACTTTAGTTTATTGCGGTACACCATCCATCCATTGATACATCTTTAGTCCACCAAACGATCTGTGTCGTTAGGTCCTGCGTTGTTAGGTCCTGTGTCGTTAGGTCCTGCGTCGTTAGGTACTTGTCTTTTGTAGCAATTGTTTATTTCTTTACTGCTATTGACACTTGTTTTTGTTTTGGTTAGAATACATGTCACTGAATCATTATTACCTTAAAATTTAGGACCTAACGACCAAAGGACCTAACGACCAAAGGACCTAACGACCAATGGACCTAACGACCAAAGGACCTAACGACCTAAGGACAAAGGACCTAACGACCAAAGGACATAAGGACCTAACGACCAAAGGACCTAACGACCAAAGGACCTAACGACCTAAGGACAAAGGACCTAACGACCAAAGGACCTAACGACCAAAGGACCTAACGACCAAAGGACCTAACGAGTAACGACCAAAGGACCTAACGAGTAACGACCAAAGGACCTAACGACCAAAGGACATAAGGACCAAAGGACCTAACGACCTAAGGACAAAGGACCTAACGACCAAAGGACCTAACGACCAAAGGACCTAACGACCTAAGGACAAAGGACCTAACGACCAAAGGACCTAACGACCAAAGGACCTAACGACCTAAGGACAAAGGACCTAACGACCAAAGGACCTAACGACCAAAGGACCTAACGACCTAACGACCAAAGGACCTAACGACCAAAGGACCTAACGACCTAAGGACCTAACGACCAAAGGACCTAACGACCAAAGGACCTAACGACCTAAGGACAAAGGACCTAACGACCAAAGGACCTAACGACCAAAGGACCTAACGACCTAACGACCAAAGGACCTAACGACCAAAGGACCTAACGACCTAAGGACCTAACGACCAAAGGACCTAACGACCTAAGGACAAAGGACCTAACGACCAAAGGACCTAACGACCAAAGGACCTAACGACCTAAGGACAAAGGACCTAACGACCAAAGGACCTAACGACCAAAGGACCTAACGACCTAAGGACAAAGGACCTAACGACCAAAGGACCTAACGACCAAAGGACCTAACGAGTAACGACCAAAGGACCTAACGACCTAAGGACAAAGGACCTAACGACCAAAGGACCTAAGGACCTAACGACCAAAGGACCTAACGACCAAAGGACCTAACGACCTAAGGACCTAACGACCAAAGGACCTAACGACCTAAGGACAAAGGACCTAACGACCAAAGGACCTAACGACCTAAGGACAAAGGACCTAACGACCAAAGGACCTAACGACCTAAGGACAAAGGACCTAACGACCAAAGGACCTAACGACCAAAGGACCTAAAGACCTAAGGACAAAGGACCTAACGACCAAAGGACCTAACGACCAAAGGACCTAACGAGTAACGACCAAAGGACCTAACGACCTAAGGACAAAGGACCTAACGACCAAAGGACCTAAGGACCTAACGACCAAAGGACCTAACGACCAAAGGACCTAACGACCAAAGGACCTAACGACCTAAGGACAAAGGACCTAACGACCAAAGGACCTAACGACCAAAGGACCTAACGAGTAACGACCAAAGGACCTAACGACCTAAGGACAAAGGACCTAACGACCAAAGGACCTAAGGACCTAACGACCAAAGGACCTAACGACCAAAGGACCTAACGACCAAAGGACCTAACGACCTAAGGACAAAGGACCTAACGACCAAAGGACCTAAGGACCTAACGACCAAAGGACCTAACGACCAAAGGACCTAACGACCAAAGGACCTAACGACCTAAGGACAAAGGACCTAACGACCAAAGGACCTAACGACTGTTAATACTACCCTGAAAGTGAACATAGTTTTTGGAGATTATATATATAGTAGAGATCAATCGAATAATACAAACTAACCTACTTTTTATGCCTATAGAATTCAGTCTCCCACACACGGTGGGTCATACGCCGCGAAAGACTGTTGTCTACTGTTGTATCAATAATTTGACTTTAGTACTGGCCAGCGAAATAATATAAGACTCGTAGATTGGAAGTTTCTCGTGCAATTTTTAGATTTGCTTGTGCCAGGGAAAACCGTATCTTAACATCTGGGAAACCTGATGCAATATTTAAATATGTTAATTCTAAACGGAATTATAAGACTGGTGTTGCCCCTTTGAAATATAATGGCTCTATCATTGTGGATGACCTCACAAAAGCTCGGATCATGTCTAAGGTATTATCGGAAAATTATAGTAAAGATAACGGTGATTTACCTCCTTTCAATTCTAGGGTTAATGATAATGTATCTAAAGGGAATATTGATTTTAGTGCTAGTAGGATTTTACCAGTATTAAAACAACTTGGTAAAAAGACTAGTTCTACCCCAGATGGTTTTCCTAATATTTTATTTTTCGAATTAGCTCAGTCTTTGGCTACACCACTTTCCCATATTTTTGAGGTTTCTTTTTGCACACATGCTTTACCTAGAATTTGGCTTACAGCTATTATTGTGCCCATTTACAAAAAGGACGACGCTTCTAACCCGTATAATTATAGGCCCGTATCGTTAACATGCGTGGCCTGCAAGATTATGGAATCTTTAATTAAGAATGAATTACTAGTATATATAATAAATCTACTAGAGCATAAATTAATATCTCGCGCCCAACACGGGTTTATGAAGCGCCGTTCTACCGCTACCCAGTTATTGGAATGTACTCATGATTGGTGCAAATATGTAGACAAAAAATTACAAGTGGATGTGGGGCGAGCCACGAAGTTGGCGGAGCCTTAGCGAATTGACACTGTTAGGGGGTGGGTCAATTTATGCAAATAGTTGTCGTCGTCGTCGTTGTCGTCGTCGTCGTCGTTGTCGTCGTCGTCGTCGTTACGATTTTGACATGCTAATAACTTTGTCGGATTTAAAGCTGCCAAGTTGAAAATTTGTAGGTATCAATATGAGCTAAAGTTGAGATTTTTGAGAGACTTTCAGACACCATCAGTGCAATGGTCTCCCGCTAGAGGGCCACATGTCTAAACATTAAATGCCCTCCCATTTCTTTGCTTTTAATCCGTTTAAGCTGAAACTTGGCAGATATGTATTAGACCATTAGCTGTGACTTTCAAAGGAGGCGAATCCATCTGCAGTTCTCCAGTCTGCCGCTAGAGGGCCAAATGTCTGAAAGTGAAATCGTTGTTGTTCGCGCTTTTGAAGACCTTTAGCAGTTTAACCTGCCAAAATTTATATGTCTTTTAGTTAATTAAAACACCTTTAGCATACGACAACAATTTATGCTAATACACAAAACATTAGCCGAAGTCAGCCCATGCGCGATCATTCACCCGATGGATCTACACCCGGGAGGCTGAATTCGGATGCTTAAATTAATATTATTGCAGTGTAAGGTTGCAGTGTAAACTTACTGTATTATTCGATAGATCGTTAATAATTAATCTCTGACAGATATTATTGGCTTTCGGGAAATATTAAGAGTTCCTTTAGGACGTGGCGCTCTATCTATTTAAACAGAACTAGGACTTATACTAAACGCAACGATACCGCTTATGATTAAAGTATAAGGCGTATTCTTTAGGAAATACTTTGTTACCAATCACAATCATGCACACTATTCTGCCGACCGTCAGTATATTTGATCACACATAAAGAGAGCAGTAATTGACTCATGTAGGGTCTGCTAAATAACATTAGATTCAATACACACCACATTAATATAAATCGCAATTGTTATATATAGCCCGTCTCTCTAACCTGTAGTGTATCAAGAAAATTGGGAAATTTGGGTGATTTATCCGTATTCTCCAAAGAGCAATAATTCATCAACAAAATAGATACAATTAATAACTGACGGTAAATAACAGTACAAACAATATGATTAGTGCAGTTAAATTAAGTGATTTAGGTAAGTTAATACCGCCAGGGTAACATTTATACTTTCGATAATTTAAGCAGTTTTACTGGAGTTCTTCCCAAAAGCCGGTGTTATGGCGAAAAATGGGAACATAACAACCGAATCATATGAAGAATCATATGACTAGAATGACTATACGAGTATACCAACCACCCTTATTCCCCGAAGCTCCCGTCCAACACAGAGGATGAGCAGTGAGATAGGAAATTCAGTTCAGTAGCTCTGGGATAGGTCGAAATCAACGCCCACTCAAATTCTATTGGCCGATACGGACAGCAAGGCTAAGGCAACCTCTCTAAGCTAGTTGGCCGATTAAACTGAGCCCAGATATCTCCGTACAGCACATCAGCCAATAAGCTGGTAGCTTGCACTATTTTAGTTGTAAATCCCTTTGAGAGTATTCTAGCGACTGGGGGGGAACTGGCCAGCAAAGGCAAACGTATCAGTTATCCCACAAAAGCTTTTACAGTTGTCGTCGTTATGATATTGACATGCTTATAACTTTGTCGAATTTAAAGCTGCCAAGTTGAAAATTTGTTTTGTTGAAAATCAGTTCAACAGTCTCTTAAGCTGAGCTTGGTCAAAGCGCGGTCTTTGAATTGGCTATCCACGTTGCGAAACGGGGTTAAAAACCGGTGGAAACATTCAAAGCGGATGAATTTATTATGTTCATCTAGCTTAGCGAGTTTGGTCCCAAGGATTAATGGATGGGCGCGTATAGTACGACTGCACACATCGGCTAGCCAACCGGAAAGTGCGGTGTTTTCGAAGATCGTGTAGATAGCTAAAGAGGGACGGAGTGGAACACTCATGAAGCTATACACGGCGCCAGGTGCGGTCAAATAATCGACGGTATAATCGAGAATAATGGTCTCCGTATACTTGTTGATAGTTGATGGGATTTCCGACCTTGAAATTCCACCCGTATTCCTGAAAGGCAAGATGTCCGATGGAAGTTCGTTGCACCTTTGTAATGTTGC
>JAUCBJ010007066.1:0-29008 GCA_032718475.1 Nemertoderma westbladi | reverse complement strand
TAAGATAACTTCAAACGGACAAACAGACAGACGGACATTTGGTGAAATGCTCTATAGACTGATATTTAGTGTTCAAAACTATTCAAATGTCCGACTACAAACTTCCGATGTGCTTTGATAAAAATTTAAGTTTCTATAGCACCCTACATAGGTGCAGCATAAATAAAACTTGGATATAAAATGTAAAATCGGGATGCAAAAGATGCCCCGAGAGCTGACTTGGCAAAAAAGCCCCCCCCCCCCCCCCAACCCCACTATGGATTACATTAGCAATGCGGAGGTCCAGCCACTAGAGGCCAGTGGAATTACCGGACACAATCGGCCTCACAGGCGTCAGTTAACTCCTGACCGGCTGCCTGTCTCACCCCCTACTGGAGAGAGAGCAGCCAACAATTATTTGAGTCCCTTTCCTGATGACCTTTCTGGCCCAAACCCTGGGTCACCAGGGAGGCCAGATTGTGATGGGGAGAGGGATTCTGGAGTTGGAGGCTACTCTCATGTTCCACCCCGACCAACAAAGCCGTTGGTGAATCTGAGGCAAGTCACTAGACTAGCCTCAGTAAACACCCTAACACTCGGGACCCCAATGCGACAAGGTGAGCTGACTGCCTTGGCAGATAAACTTTCTCTTAGCGCAGTGGGTGTTCAAGAGCACCGAATGCAGACTGGACAGACTGATGAGGTTGTGATTAAGGACATGGGGGGTGGTTGGCGACTCGTCCTCGCGTCAGCAGATGATAGTGGCAATGGTGGAATTCATTGGACAAAATAGACCAAATCTCTAACCGCATCATCCGTAGCCACTTCTCATGTTCTGGAAGACTGGCTAAGAAGTCTCCTAAGGTGGTTCTGATTGTGTGCTACTCTCCAACTAGTGTAGCCCCTGTAGAGGAGGTGGAAAATTTCTACCACAATCTACAAGCAGCTACTAATGGAGTGGATCAGCATGCATTCTTAACATTCCTGGGAGACTTTGATGCGAGTCTGCATCAATCACCTACATCATCCTGGGTCTATAGCAATAATGTTAACCGAAATTCTGTCCATCTTCAGGATTTTATCTCTGGAAATGGATTGTTTTCGGCTGGAACCCAGTTCAAGAAGCGAACTGGAAAGCTATGGACTCATAGTGGACCCAGTGGTCACAAGTCCCAGATAGACCATATTCTGTTTCGTAGGAAATACAGGAGCTCTATACAAGACTGTAATGCATTTACACTTCGACCTTTCTCCAGTGATCACCGCCTTATTCTGGCCAAAGAAAGACTTAGTCTGCGTGCTAACAGAACAACGAGCTGCAAAGAGCATTAAGACCAATCGTGCCAGTGGAGTAGATGGTGTTCCCCCTGAGGTCTTTAAAATACCTGAGTGCTTAAAGCTCATCTATCCCATCATAGTAGACATGTACCGAACAACAAAAGTCCCACAAGAAATGAAAACAAATAAGTTGGTGCCAGTTCCCAAGAAGGGCAACCTAACACTCTATGGTTCTTTTCGGGGAATCTCATTGATCTCGATTGCTGCAAAGCTATACAATATAATTATATTAAATTGCATCAGGGATCCCATTGAGAGACTGCTCCGTGGAAATCAGAATGGGTTCCGTAAAGGTCGTGGGACCATGGAGCCCATTTTGGCACTTAGAAGGATAATTGAAGAGTTATCAAAAAAGAAAGACAGGCATCTGGCTGTTATCTTTGTTGACTTCTTCAAGGCCTTTGATTCAGTCTCTCGCTCACGTATGTTCAGCATATGGGATTCCTGATGAAATTATTGCAGCAATCAGATCAGTATACGATGGTTCGACAACATTTGTGTCTACTGTTGACGGTGACACAGAACCATTTGAAGTGTTATGGGGCGTCCTCCAGGGAGACACACTTGCACCATTCTTGTTCATAATTGTTGTTGACTATGTTCCACGCATGTCCTTAGATCATCATAATGATGATGGGGTGATGATAACTCCACCTACTGGCTCCAGAAGTCGAGGAAATCCTGCCAAGTACCTAACTGATCTAGACTTTGCTGATGACTTAGGAGTACTCTCAGAATCACTAGAGGGAGCCCAACGGCTCCTCAGCTCATTAGAACATGCTGCTTCCAGTGTTGGTCTTTTTATTAACTCCAGAAAGACCAAAATTTTGACAGTTAACTTTGAAAGTCCTCAGCAAGTCTCTGATCGGATGAGCATAAGCTCAAAAGATGGTATGCTTGAGCATGTGGATGACTTATGATACCTGGGATCATGGATCCGGAAGTCAGGTGAGGACCTTCGAATACGTAAGGGAAAGGCATTGGCAGCCTTGAATAGGCTTTCCAGGATTTGGAAGTCACCGAGAATTAATCGGAAACTTTACCATATTACCACTAGGGGGGGGGGGGGGGGGGGGGGGGGGTGGGGTCGAATCGGCCCCTTCCTAGTTTTTAGTTGCTGTATCTATGCAACAACATTATGTACCAGCCCAATTTTTTACGAGAATTAGTCAAATTTAATGGCGCATCTTTTGCAGAAAACGGCGTTGCAATTAGATTTCAACTTTTCGATGTGGGTGCCAGGTGCCACCTCAAAATTTGGTCCCCGCAGAAATTTTTTTGAAATTTTCGAATTTTACAAGGTCATTTGTGAGTTAGTAATTCTTTATGTTGGGGCTTTTTTTTATAGATTCTGATTCGTATAAAGCTCTCTACTACTCTATATAAGTAGGTAAGGGAAGTGGTACGTCATTTTTAGTGCACCAAAATTAGGGAGTGGCAAGTAGGCTTACTTCAAATTTTCATAATTACGATATTCAGAAAATACCACAAGGTTTTCATTTCAACCCATTTTTAGAGGTTATCTGGACCGCTGAATCGATTGAAAGTAATATTGAAGCTTCAAGTCTTAGTGGTACGTCATGAATGCCAAAAATGCCGAACCACTAAGTCTTCATGCTTCTATAATACTTTCAATTGATTCAGCGGTCCAGAAAACCTATAAATGTGCGTTGAAATCAAAAGATGGGGGTAATTTTCCTAATATCGTATTTTTCAAATTTTGAAGTGCCACGCCCCACTTCTTAGGTGCACGAGAAATAGCATCCAGTTCAATTTTAGGAAATGCAATATAATCACATTCGATTCAGCGTAGTGAAAAACCTACTAATGCTAGCCAACTCTATGCCACACTATCAGATTTTAGAATATCAAAAAAATGTATATTTTGTCCTGGGACTACTACTACTAGGTCGAGCGATCTCCGACAGTGGAAATGCGATCCTTCCAGGCTTCCCGATTCTCTATAGTTGTCGCAATTTCATTTCTCCCAAGTTCAGTATCCCTTTCAAGTTGATCTATATATGTTATCGCTGTTATCTATCTGTTATATATGTTACGTCCACGGGTACGCTTTCCATGAGTTGGTTGCCAGAAAAGTAGGTCTGGTATGACATCGTCTTTACTTCGCCAGCAGTGCCCACTGAATCTTAATCTACGTTCAAATAGAGGTGGTTGATACAGGTGGAATAGTACCATAGAGCTCGGTGTTTGTCATGAGTTGTCTCCAGCTGATGTTTAGGGCTTCTCTTAGTGGTCTTGTGTAACAACCATCAATTCGGTGTTCAAGTGATTATCAGTGTCCAGGTCGCACCCCCGTATAAAAGTACACTTTCCACTTTGGCTCGAAGAGCTTAGTCTTCAGGTGGGGGCGTAGAGAGGTCTGATTTCCAGATGGTATCCATTTTTGATAGAGCTACCCAAGCCTTTGCTTTCCTAACTTCTATGTCCTTTTTGCTACTCTCTATCCATGATCCAAGGTACTGGAAGTCATCAACCTTCCTTAGTTGATTATTATCAATTGTTGTCAAGTTTCCATCAACATTAAAGGTCATGAATTCGGTCTTTGTAGAATTTATATGCAATCCAACCTCCTTAGCAGCCCTCTCCACTTTATTTAGTAGAAGCTGTATCCGGTTGCAAACATTCAATAATGGTCTGTTTAGCACTCCGGTTTTCCATTCCTCCGCTAGGATTTCCTCTAATCCACTCGCTTTATTATTGGACATGCTTTTAATGCTTCTTTGGAGTTCGGCAGGTGTGAAGTCCCCTGTTTCTATAGGTAGTGTCTTGTCATATATTTTCCTTGTAGGGCTGACCTCGATGTTTGGTGGCTGCCCAAGCAAGTTGCTGAAGTGATTTTTCCACTTCCCAACACGTTCTTCAGGACTATCGGCTTTGAGGCGCCCCTTTGCACAACTTTTCCGACCAGATACCTCATTTACAGTTTGCCAGGTGTAAAAGCTTTTGCGGAAATAACTGGCCCTTTTTCTCCGCAATGTACTGTGTAGGTGTTTTGGTGGACATAAAAAGCCATTTTTACCCGTTATGTCTGCATGTGTGCTTTAGCGGACATAACAAGCAATTTTCTCCGCAATGCGCTATATACTCTAAACCTGGAAATCAAATGACGACATCTATCAGCTGATTTACTGCCAACGTGGAACCTGAACCTCTCTTTGTTCTTTGTTCGGCTCAGCCAATCAGAGCGATTTTCACTTTATGTTGGACAGGGCCTACAGAAACCCACGCAATTCAGTCAGTGTTTATCTTTTCCAAGCCCAGAACACCGGCTTAGGATTCTTCTGTACTTCTGTGGAAGTTTCAGACTTTAGCTAACATCAGATGGCTTTGATTACAAGAACGTAAAACTATTAACTGAACTACCGCAACACTCTGCATAAGTAACATATACTGATTGTTCACCGCATTATTTTACTGTTGGTTATAATTGTTATGTGTGTTGATGGATATATTGATATATTTGGAGAATACCGATGAATAATCATAAAACCCCAATCTTCTTGATTACTGAAGGTTAGAGTAACAGGTTACTGGTAGCAACTGCGACTTACATTAAAGTGGTTTTTATGTAAATTAAATGCTATTTCATAATCCCTATATGTATCAGTTGCTATCCTCCTTATATATGATCATATTCAGTGACAGTCGGCAGATCAGTGTGAAGTCGTGTGCAGTAGTGTGACTGTTAATAAATCATCTCTTAAAGAATGCGCCTTTTACGAAACTCTGTGGCCATCTAGTTGTGATTAGTATAAGTCATAACTCTGTTTTTATACTTAAAGCGCCACGTCCTAAAGGAACTGTTAATATTTCCACGAAAGTAAATATATTGTCAGAGATTATATAGTAATGATCAATCGAATAATACAGTAGGTCTACACCGCAATCACTATCAAAGCATCCGAATCCAGTCTCCCTTAACTGTGGGTGAATGGTCGCGCACAGGCTGGCTTCGGCTGATGTAACTTCAGTACATTCATTAATTTATAAATCAGAAGACACCTAAAATTGGCAGGTTAAACTGCTAAAGGTCTAAAAGCGCGAACATTAATAGTTTTAAACTCTGGATTGCACAGTAGACATTAAATATTTGTCTATTGTTCTGGTAAGAACAATAACAGTTATTCTAGTTTCTTTATTGCAACGTAGGCAATAAAGTTGAATGTACCGGTCGACCGGTAACCTGTAGGCCTAACTACATAACCACCGGAACCGGTACTTACAGCAGTACAGGTACATCAGTATTATTCGATTTTGATAATTATATACCGGTAGGTCTTGATATTTAATCAGGGACTGCAGCCCTGGTTTTTTATTGGGATTTTACTTATTTCTGTCAGTTTTATTTATCTGTAGGTTAATATTGAGCAGAAGGCGTGTAAGCCTGCTCAAATTGTACAAGTAATTTGTAGGCTGCATTGTTGTCTGGCTGTTGTCGGGTCCGAAGAGATTGCAGTGTGTGTAGAGTGTATGTCCGATAAAGTACTAGTTAGGAACGTGGGGGCATCCAGTTGTAAGGTAAATCCCCCCCGAAAGAATAAGTCGTACTACTCTGTTAGAACGCATACTAACTATCCATTTCGGAGTCTGCATATACTGTAGTTTATTTTGGCTTGATAGTAGTCTGCCAGCGTTTGGTTTGCATTTTGTTTGTGTAGTCTGTACGGGTAGCGTAATATTTATTATTCAGAGTTTATGCAATTATTCGCAACATACACAACCCCAAGTTTATTCCTACAGTAATTGTGCTTGTTACACATACCGTTATAGTTAAATTAACCCCGGTACTACATCAGGGCTGTTAGGCGTAGGTAAAGACTGGTGATTTTATGCCCTAGTCACTCCAGCAGATACCGTGGTTCTTTTAGCTGTACAAGTATATTTAACTGCTGGTTATTTGTTATATAAGTACTTGTACCTAATTTAGGGTTTAGTGTACAGTGCTTTCCGATGGTAATTAGTTTGTAGGCAGTATATTTGTGTTGTAAAGTGGTTAATAGGCACGTTAGCTATGGTTGGCTGCGGTAATTAACTTCTAGGTAGGGACACTCCGGGTACATAACGTAGTACTTATAGAGCTGTAAAGCTAGAGACTATAAGTCGTCAGACGGTGGTATTTTCTTATCTAGACAACGCAATATTTTTACTACTGCTTTATTATCTTCAAATATCGTAGTATCCTGTCAGTTTGTAATAACCAGAAATTCTAACTCCTTGTTAGACTGGTTTGTAGATTTCCTGTAAAATTAACCTTAAATTTTGTATGTGCAACTTTTGTGTTTATTTAGAGATTGTAATCCCACCCCGTAACTGTACGTAATTTGTAGTAATAAGTAACTTAGTAAATTAGAATTATTTGTTTTAGTGTCCAATAAGTAGCACTCCACTGAGAGCGTACAGCTTCTGTGTAGTGACTCCTTACCAGAAATAATAACATTTATTTCAAATATTGACAAAAACCCATTATACGGGTATATATATTATAAATCAACTCAAACCGATTTATAAAATAGTAGGCCTGTCATCCATCAATTAGGTCTTAATATCAGTTGGACTACTGCTTAAATAACGGTAATAAAGTAACGTAAAGTAACCCTAAAATTCAGAAATTCAGTTATTATAAAATAATTGTGTGTCGCTCGAGATCGAAGTTCATTCTTCTCGAGTAATCCTCCCCGCGGCTACCGTATTCTCGATTGGTAGGTAGGTCCCGTCGGAAAGTTTCTCTTTGACCCCCTCTACTGCTCTCGTCCTCGTACCGGTACATCGCGTACCCATCTCTCGACGCGTAGTGCGCCTCGTCAGGTTGCGTTTCTCCGGGACGACGGCAATCTCCCGAAGTTCGACCCCGCTGACTCTCCATTCCCATCTTGACTACTGATGGCTCACTATCCGTCCTCGCTCTCCTATCGTTTGCGGCGATGCTTATTCTACTGTCTTCTCTTCTTCTCTTTTCAGTGCAGTATTCCCGCTCGTGAGATCTCTCGTCGACCTCCCGGTTAAACTCCACTGTTCTTCTTCCCTCTTCTGATTGGGCTCGACGCTTCGTCTGCCCTCTCTCGACGTCGACCTGTCTCTCTCTGCTCGATCGCACGCTGCTGGGGATATTCGCAATCCCCCTATTACTCTCCGTCGCCGGGTGTTGCGGTTTACCTGACTCGGCCCACACATTATCCGCCGACGCCTGTGGGACACTCTCTGCCCCCCCTCTTGCCACTAACTTCTTGCTGGGGGGCTCCTGTAGCTCCCCACCACTTGCCACTAACTTCTCGTTGCGGGACTCCTGCAGCCCCCCCCCCCCCCCCCCCACTCGCCACATATCATGCTGCTACCTCTTACATCTTTTCTACACCCCTCTCCAGTCGACACAATGTTTCTACTGCGGCTGGGTCCGCTTACCCCCGCCTCTCTCTCCACTACTACTTGGCCTACCGGGCCTACTCCAGGTTGGTTCAACCCCGCCACCTCCTGCCTACTAATTACGTGGCCTACCAGGCCCACCCCGGGTTGGCTCAACCCCGCTACTTCCTGCCCACTAACTACACGGCCTACCAGGCCCACCCCAGGTTGGCTCAACCCCGCTACTTCCGGCCTACCAACTACGTGGCCTACCAGGCCTACCCCGGGTTGGCTCAACCCCGCCACCTCTGGCCTACTAACTATGTGGCCCACCAGGCCTACTCCGGGTTGGTTCAACCCGGCCACCTCCGGCTCACCAGCTACGCGGCCCATCAGGCCCCCTTCCGGGCTATACACGCCCGACGCGTTCACATTAATAGCACCACAGGTACCGTCACTGGTTAGATCAATTAAATCCTCCACCTCAACCAAGTTATTTTGTGCACCCAAATTAGAAATGGAATTATTTTGTTCGTTCAAGATAAAATTATTCGAATTGTTTTGCGAAATTGCATTACTTGAATTATTTTGTAAATTCGAATTCAGATTATTATTTAGATTATTTGGATTATTTTGCGTAACTACATTATTCTAATTGTTTCCTACATTAGAATCCTTCCGATTTAAATTTAAATTACTACTACTAGGTAAAATATTTCCTGCAATACAAGTTTGGTTAGAGTTATCCAATACGGTACTATTAATATTAACGTTGTCTACTGTAGTATTATTATTACCCCCCCCCCCCCGCCCGTACGGTCACACCAGTCTCGGGTCTGTCGTGCGGTTCCTGTAAGTGGGGTATTAATAAATGTTTCCTTGGCCGCTGGCTCCTCTAAAGCACTCGAGCCAGCGTTACTCTCTGATAACCCCATCCGCGCCAGTTCCAGTTTGCGCTTCTGTCTGGTTTGGTACTGAATTAACCCCCCTAGGCGGGCATGTAAACCATCCCGCACACGCCTCCCCTCTGCTATCATCTCCCGACTCTCCCGCGTACTCTGTTCGGCCATTTCCCTCTCTTTCTCAATTCTCTCCACTCGTCTCGCCTCGCGCTCTTTACGTTACGCCTTGCGCTTTTTACGCTCACTCTCTTCTCTCGCCTCACGTTTTTCTCGTTCCGCCCTGTGCTCTTTACGTTCACTCTCCTCTCTCGCCTCACGCTCTTCTTGTTCCTTCCTCCCTATTTCCTCACACTCCCTAAAGCTTTTCGCGGCGCTCTCGGCCCTCTCTCCAGTCTCTCTAACCAGTTCCACTTCTTTCTCTAATAGCGCTTTCCCCTCCTCTAACTGTCTCTCTACTTCTCTCTGGCCTTGCGCTATCAGATCGAGATGGTACACTGCATTTATTTCCCTCACCCGTCTTTCTTTTACGGAGGATGTAGCAGACTTATCGGTTGTGACGGATTCCCTCCGCCTCCCCGTCCTACTAACTTTCCCCCCCCTCCTGTAACTTCCTCCAACCGACGAGACCAAATCTTCGGGGTTAACCTCGGATTCGCCCTCCTGCGGTCTCCTCCAACCCACTAATTTTATTCCCCGGGCATCGACTAAGTATGGCCCTATGTACACTACACTAGGCTGCATACCCCTACATTCCCATAGCTCGAACAGTTCCCTGGCAACCCATCTCGCCCTCTCATCAGCTAATTCTCCCTGCCCAAAAAACATTAGATAGTCAAAGTGTTCGTTCGACTCACCTAGTCCTTTTGTCAACTTTACCTCGTCTATTCTTGCCCCCTCTTTGGCCTCCTTAAGTAGTTTCCGGGTTGCGTTGTAGGCCCGTCGAAGTCGATCAAAGACCCCGACGTCCTCGTCGCCGACACCTCCTCTATCTCTCTGGGTCTGGCGTCGTACCGGCGGCCCCACCGTCGCCGTTCCGGTGGGCCGTCCGTCGTCCTCGGCCTGTGACTGGCCGGCGACATCGGCACGTCGACCGCCGTCGTGTGTCGACTCGTTTCTTTCTCCTCCCGACTCATCCTTCCTTTCTCTCGACTCGACCTCTGTTTCCAGATGGCCCCCCTCGTCCTGAATTGCCGGATCGCCCGTTACCGATGGGTCCGGCGTCGTGGGCCTATATCGTCTGGTCGCGGCCTCGCGGATTGTTAGGTCTTCGTCCAGAGTCCGCGTTGGTGTTGCTTCTCCTCCTCGACTCATCTTTACTTTACTCTATCTTTAGATCGGTGGCTGGCAGGCTCTAGCACTTAGGGCAGCAGTTTAGATTCTAATACTGTAACGGGATCCAAGGAGGATCCCGGTTTTTCCGGTTGTTCCAATTACGCGTCCCCGCCGTGTGAGTGAAAAGTATAAGGTTGAGAGTTCTAATATTGTTGACGTTCTAGTGGTATAAATATAATATGATAAGCACAAACAGATATTGATTGCACTATTGAAGTATAAATAAACTATAGGTAAATGATGGCAGCAGTCGACGGTATTAGAAGTCACCGCTCTGCCCTAGCTAACCGACTAACAGAATGAGATAACTAACTGAATGATAACATGACAACTGGTAATATATATTGCACGGTTGGCAAGTTACGTTACTCAGCCGGTGCCTTTCCCCCATTGGCTAATAACCCTGTTGTCGCCCTTTTACCTCCCCTGAAGTGCTTTCCTTCGCCCCTGCTATTCTCTCTCTTTCAGGGGTGTAACCCCTGACCTCTATTGTGCGTTTCTCCTTCCCACTTTGTTGGGGTGACACGAGGTTGGGTAATCAACCTCGTGCTCCCAATATTGCTTAACGGCTCATTTTGTGGGGTGTTAGCGGAATTGGATAAGCTAACAAGTGGAGGAGACGGTTAGCTGGACTTCACCCTAATAGTCAAGGAGCCAAGTTTGTGTTGGACGCATTAGATGCGGAAATGTTAGCTGAGAACCAAGCTAAATTTGATGAAAGCAGCCGCATAGCTAGAGTTCAAGAAGAACAAGTGAAGAAAAAACGTTTAGAAGACAGAAAGACAGCAGCAGCGGCAGCGGCAGAGGCAGAAGTGGAAAGAAAAGCGGCATTGGCAGTGGCAGAAGCGGTAAGAAAAGTGGCCGAAGTGGAAAGAAAAGCGGCCGAAGTGGAAAGAAAAGCGGCCAAAGTGGAAAGAAAAGCAGCAGTGGCAGCTGCAGAAGCAGAAGGAAAGCTAGCAGTGGCAGAAGCAGAACGAAGGGCGTCAGAAGATACCGCCCAACTAGAGTTGGAAAATCTTCAAGAGAAGCAAGACTACATAGATAAACAGAGAACAGCTAGTCATTGACAGATGATAAGTCGATCTACTCCCAAGAGACAAGGGTTTACATCATCTGATGAAGGCGATACAACAGATCCCAAAGGCGGAGGAAATAGATCTCATTCAAGCAGGCGTAGAAGAACGCCCCACCGTCAGAAATTGCCTAATTTGCCCCCAGCTGTGAGAAGGCAACTAGCTAGCACAGACTTAGGTAGTACAGAACCTACAGACCAAATTATTAGAGTAGAAAGACTCCCTACTATAGTAGATGAGCCTGAAATAATTAGGCCTGTTCTCAAAGCCACCCCTTCGGTTATAGAGACACCTGTACTCCCAGAACCTACCTCTAAATTCCCTTTGCACAGTACTAAACTACCTGTGCCCAGTAGAACAGTCCCTGAGACAATTCATGTCCTGGACGCCGAGCGAGACATTAAAGATTTATCGCCGGTCGTCCCTCGTCTACCCGCTACTATGTTGGCGGCTCCCACTTCGGCGGTCGAGTGGGTAGATGAGAGACGGCGGGGGATGGATCTCCTGCTCGGGCAGATGCAGGAGACTGTTCAACAGTTCAAGGGAGCAGTAAGGGAAAGTAGGTTAGAGTTGCAAGAAGTGCAGCAGAGTATCGTGTTAGAACGCGATAAATTAGTAAATACACAAAGGGGTATACCACCACCCCCTGTAACAATGTGTCAACCCGTTAGGTCTGAAGTATTTCATGCGCAAGGTGTGGAGCCTACACGCATCTATACTGCTAGTGAAGTAGAAACTCCTATAGTAAACCCTATTAAGGGTAATTATAAACCTGTTGACAATGATATTCCATATAGACCTGACCATAATCCGAGAAATTTATATACTGATAACTCGATATTAAATAACACAATGGCCCAAGAAAGTTTTACGCGTCAAATGGCTAGAACCGAAGCCCGTCAAGCGGTAAAAGTGGGAGAGATTGTCAAGTTCAATGGAGAGGAGATGAAATGGTTACCTTTTAATGAATATTACAAAGATAACATACAGAACTCTGTACTATCTAATGGAGAGAAACTTAGATTCATCATCGAGTGTTTGGAAGGACCTCCCAAGTTAATGGCGTTAAAGTTTATTGGACATCCAGATGGATTAAGACAAGTTTGGGATACACTAAACATCAGGTATGGTAATAGGACAAACATAGCTAGGTATTTGTATGCAAAATTGGTTGCGCCCCAAAAGTTCCTTAGCAGCGGGATTATAGAGTTTTCCGATGAGATTCAGGAGATCTGTAGACAATTAGATTGGTTAGTTAAGTCTCATGAATATCAGAGTTCCATGGTTATTGGAGCCGTAGCATCTACTTTGCCAAAGGGTGGAGTAGGTAATCGCTGGGACAAGAAAGTGCTCTATATGATGGACCAGCAACAAAGAGACCCTACCATGGCTGATCCCATGTCATTCTTAAATGGAGAGGTAAGATTACAGCTCCTAAAGCAGTCCCGAGAGAAGACACCGGAAAATAAGGTAATTGAAAAACCCGTTTCTAGGAAAAAGGTCACCCCAGTGTGTTATACAGATGACTGCAAAAGCCAAACCTCTCAAGAGGAGAACAACGGAAAAGACACCGAAAGATCTTATTATGTCAACAAAACACCAAAGGATGTAAGTAAATTTAAGTCTCAAACCAGTGACAGGAGAGAACAGACAACAAAAACTCCTCCCACGTCTCCTAAGAGAATTCAGGGAAGAAAGCCCGAGGAGAGAACAAGTGTGCACAACACTACCCAAGGTAAAGTAAGTAACATCAAACCAAAATGTGCGTTGTGCGACGGGCCCCATCATTTAAGTGTGTGTGATGAATTCTTAAAGAAATCTCTAAAAGATAGACGATAAGTCATGTGGGATAAGCGATTGTGTTATAATTGTCTCAGACAAGGACACCAACGGCGAACCTGTTACTCCGACGCAAGGTGTGCGAAGTGCGGCGCGAAACATCATATTTTGCTGCACACCGAATTCGAAAGAAACAGCCCGAGTCAGGTAAGTGAATCTGAACTACATGTCCAATTCAGTGATGTGAACGACACTGATCACAGTTCTGAGATGGAAGGATTTTACACGGACGAATTCTCTGACGAAAACGAATCCTGCTATATGATAAACACCGCAGTGTATCGAGCACTTACGTATGAAACTGAAACCGATAGTGAGCTCCCCCTAACTATTCCTGACCGACAACCATCTTGGAAAGTGCCAACTTCCAACGTAGGAATCCGATAATTTCCTGTAGTGCAGTTGAGAGTCCACGGGTTAGAAAAGAGTTATATAGTGAACGCCCTTCTTGACTCCGGCAGCACAGGAACATTCATCAACAAAGAACTAGCCGAAGATATCTTTGCTGGACAACCCAAGTTCCGAACTAAGTTGAACCTTTCAGGAATTATGCAGGTTTGGAAATCTACAGTAGCTACAGACTACTATGTAGGTGCGTTGTCCACCCCCCAGGATGAACTAGGAAAACACAGTATAAGGTCAGTAAAAATGGTGGCGATAAAGAACTTTGCTACCAGCCAAGTGGAACCTTATAACTGGAATGAAGACAATTTCACCCAGCAGCATGAGATACCTAGATTCAACACCGACTACCCAGGGGTACAAATACTCATCGGCCAAAATGCGCATGAGGCGCTTTAGACATTAGAGAAACGGCCTACTCAACCGCAACCACTGCAAACTTATGTGGGAAGAACTAGAGTAGGTTGGTACTTTACTGGTCCTTCCCGTAGGACACTCATGGAAAGGCTACCTAAAGATCAAGTCCACCAGGTGAGTGAATGGGAAGAGGAAATCAGTAAGGGATCGCCATACTTCTCAGATAATGACGATATTCATCAACTATTCGACGAGGAGAATACCATCGACCTCCTTACGGAAAATGAAACTTGGCAAAACCAAGTGAACCTGTGTCACCTCATCCATCCAGCGGGACAAGTCGATTACAACGACGAACTGAATGAAGTGATAGATCGTTACAACGCGAAGACTCGCGATGAACACGCCGTACGATTCTTTACTCAAGAGGCTGTAGAGCCCAATTCCTACGATAAGGCCCTATCGGTAGAAGAGGAAAGAGCCAAGCAGATACAAGAAACGACTACACGTTTTCTTAAAGATCTAGGTAGGTATGAGATTGGTCTGCCTTTCCAACAGAGAGAACCCAATTTTATAAATAACCGACCTTTGGCGGAGAAGAGAATCGCGCAACTACATCGACGCCTTACGGCAAATGCTTCAGCTAAGGAGATGTACAGGACCCAGCTGAAGAAATTCATTGACAAGAGATATGCGGAGCGAGTACCAGAAGAAACACCCATAACCGAGAGAACGTACTATTTAACACACCATTACGTTCTCAAACCCGGTAAACCCAACGAAGTCCGGGTAGTATTTGACGGCTCCGCCCTCTACATGGGACAATCCCTTAACTCCGAGTTGTTGCCGGGACCCAACTTACTCCAATCCTTGTTGGGAATACTCTTAAGATTACGACAATATTTGTAAAGGCTTTTGCGGGATTGGCTAGTCATTTTTTCCCCGCGAAGTACTCTTTAGATGTTTTAACGGACATAAAAGTCATTTCCTTACTGTACCGGTATTTTAGTGGACATAAAAAGCTATTTTTCTGTATGTGTATTTTGGCGGACATAACTAGCAATCCTATGTCGCAATACGCCATAATACTCTCTACACAGTGTAGTTCAGATTACGACATCTATCAGCTGATTTGGTGTACTCGTGGAACTTTCTTTGTTCAGGCCCACTCTGTGCAATCACTCGACCAATCAGCGTGATTTTCAGTTTATTACACAGAGGCCTCCGGGAAATCGCGCAATGCATTATGGTTTATGTTTACCTTTCTTCCTGATGCCACGAACATCGGCTGTGGAATAATTCTGTGTTTCAGACTTTAGCCAAACATTAGAACGGCTTGATTACCGGAACGTATAACTGTTACCAGGGCAGCTCAAGTCAGCACAGCTCGGATCAACTCAGTACATGCCTTTCACCGCATTATTTTACTGCTATTTACTGTCGGTTATTAATTGTATCGGTGTTTTATAGAATATTGTTATATTTGGATAATATCGAGAAAGAATCATAAAACCCCATCTTCTTGATATACTGAAGGTAAGAGACCAGTTACATATAGCAATTGCGACTTATATTATATTGGTTTTGGAGTGAATCTAATGCTATTTCATAGGCACTACATGGGTCAATTGCTGTTCTCTTTATATGTAACTAAAATTAGTAAAGGTCGGCAGATTGGTATGCAGTATTGTGCAATAGCGTGCATGAGTCTGACTGGTAACTAAGCATCTCCTAAAGAATGCGCCTTATACGTGAATCATAAGCCATACCGTTGTGTTTAGTATAAGTCATAGCTCTGTTTACATAATTAGAGCGCCACGTCCTAAAGGAACTGTTAATATTTCCCGAAAGTGAATAATATTTGTCAGAGATTATATATTAACGATCAATCGAATAATACAGTAGGCTTACAACGCAATAAGGTCAAGTCTTCCGAATCCAGTCTCCCGGGTATATCCAGCGGGTGAATGGTCGCGCACTAGGCTGGCTTCGGCTAATGTAGTGTTTATTTGTATCAAATACTTGTCATAGGCTAAAGTCGATTTATAATCTAGAAGACATATAAATTTGGCAGGTTAAACTGCTAAAGGTCTTAAAAGCGCGAACAATATTTGATCGCTTTTGCTTCGGATATAGAAGGCATGTTCTTACAAGTTAAGGCGCTGGATAGGGATCGCGACAGCCTACGATTTCTGTGGTGGCCTGAAGGAGACCTCAACCAGAAACCAGTGGAGTACTGGATGACCATACAGGCTTTTGGGATCATCTCGAGCCCCTCAAACGCCTGCTCAGTAGTGTGTACCACTGCTGAAGACAATCGGGACTCTCTAAAGCTGTTATCGACAACATCAAAAGTGATATATACATGGACGACAATTTAAAGTCCCTCCCATCGGTGGAAGAATCCATTGATGTCGCCAAGGGAACGGTAGAGTGCTTGAAAAGAGTGGGATTTAGATTAACTAAATTCACAAGTAACTCCCGGGAATTTCTGGAATCGATCCCGGTAGAAGACCGAGAAGCTAAAGATCTCGACCTTATCAAGGACGATCTTCCAGAAACTAAAACGCTTGGTTTGAAATGGGACACGGAGAGAGATTTCCTGTTTTTCCAACTAAAACAGCGAGATAATCCAGTTTGCACCAAACGGATTTGTCTAAGTATCCTGAGCACTTATTTCGATCCATTGGGATTTATTAGCCCCGTTATATTGGTTGCTCGGAGTTTAGTACAACAAATGTGGCTTGAAAACCACTCATAGGACGATCCACTTAAGGGAGAACTGCTAAAGTCGTGGATGAAATGGGAAGATTCTCTGCCTTCCATCGAGAACTTTATTATTTCCCGTTCATATTTTGGTCACGTTCTCCCCACGTATTCCTATCAACTCCATGTGTTTGGAGACGCCAGTGACATGGGAATAGGTATAGTAGCCTACTTGAGGGTTGAAACTCCGGAGGGAATTAAGGTCGCCTTGGTTACCTCTAAGGCCTTGATAAACAACAAGCCGAAAGTTCCTCGAACGGAGTTAAAAGCGGCTCTATACGCTACAGCCATCGGCCGGAATGTAACAGAACAGATCGACTATCCACTGGAGAAAACTGTCTATTGGATCGATGCTTTACTCGTGTTGGAGTATATAACCAATGAAGTCTGTCAGTTCAGCGTCTTCGTTACCAACAGAGTATCCATTATACTTAGTCGCACGAAGATAGATCAATGGAGACATTGCCCTGGGACGATTAATCCAGCTGACATCGCCTCCAGAGGAGCAACTCCTTAAGAACTGGTAGACACTCCAGACTGGTTAGGTGGCATGTGAGAATTTGGGATTATTGTTTATCCTTCTTAGTTTTCTTTGGTTTCTATTTTTTTTTCTTTTTTTTTCCTATGTTAACCCTTTGCGTACCAATTTTCGTTGTTATACATGATACTATACCTTCCCTGGACTACCCCAATATTTTTGTTACCGCCAAGTGGTATGACGGCACCTTTTATTTTTGCCTATTGCCATATTTATATATACCTCATATATCGCCTATTGCCATTTATATATACTGATAAGATTTTAGAAAACTATGCCTATACCAAGTGAACCAAATTGTTATACATTATGTTTACCAAAAAGCCTCAGCAGGGCCACCCTAATGTTTTCGCTGCCCTTTATTTTTTTTGCCTATTGCCATATTTATATATACCTCATATACCATATACCCTATAAACCAGTTCGGTACTTGGTGTTCTTGTTGCCATAAATGAACCAAATCTCCATTTATATCTATGTGTGTACTGTGTATACTCTTGTTTCCAAGGTTAAATGAACCAAGGTAAACCCTACATATATTATGTTATGAATATTACGTTTATCCTACTATTAAGGCGCCTTTGATACTTTATTTATATGCCAGATATATAACAAAATTTATATGACGTCAGCTGTAGACATTACTATATTTTTAGCACATATTCTAGTATATTGGTGTAACAGCTGAAAAGCATATATACTGCTCTAAGTGACTTCCTAACAATTTCACTGGATGCACTCAAGCTCTAATAACTTACATTGTTACTTTTGTTTTTCTGAAATTACTCCAGCGGAATATATTTTTTCTTGTGCTTTATGTCGTAACTCCTTTCATATTCAATGTGGCTCTCAGGTGACACCTCTCAGGTGACGATCTCTGTGACACTAATGATTTACAGTATCATTTTTGTATTTTCTGTAATGCTACAATTTTTCCCTTCGTTAATATCGATACTGACGATTACGATATCTTTGGTAATAAAGAGATAGACGAGGAACTAACCAGCTCTATAATTAACAACATTAATCAAACTTTTAGCCACAGACCCTGACGAAAATATTACAAATTTAAATATAGATAAAGGTACTGTGACTGAAAATCAATTTAACTCTATTTTGGAGAATTCCCCATCTGTAACAATGTCGGTTTTTCATTTAAACTGTCGTAGCTTGCCAAAAAACTTGTCAGCTATTACAGATTTAGTATAAAAATTAATAAAATTATCCGATGTATTACATTTAGCCACTTCCAAGCCTCTTCAAACCCAATATATAAATCGCTTCAAATCCTGCCATTAAATCTTTTATACACCCATCAAGTCGGCCTACTAATGTTCGATACTCAAAATAACTTATTACCATTATCTGCCACACAGTTTTCTAACTTGTTTAAAAAAATATCTACAGTACATTCTTATAATACTCGTTCATCGGCAAATCAAAACCTTTACACCCCCTTCTTTCGCTTACTAACTTCCAGACAATCCATGAATTTCCAGGGTCCTCAGGTCTGGAACTCTATTCTTTTAACAATTCGACAAATAAAATCAAAGCCTCTATTTTCCAAAAAATTTCGGGAATTCTTATTTTCTACTATATAATAATAACTATTATTGTTCAGTGATGCCTGTTAATCTATATTTAAGTTACCCCCTCCGTTCGCTCGATCAGTCATAATTTCAAATTAAAAATATTAGTTGCTAAACCGTCAAACACTCAAAAATAATATACTAGATTAGGCCATCCTCTTCTTGTCTCTTTATTCATTTCGTATTTTCTTTTACTAACCACCTGTTTCCTATTTTTTACTTCTCCGCTGGAGTTTCTGACAAATATATATATATTTTCTTTCCATTCAAATTTTAACATTGAAACATAATTTCTTGGAATACCTTAATCATAATACTGTAAATACTTACATTCATTACTATTTATATATGTTGCAGTTTGAGTCACGCACTAGCTATGCTATGTGCCTTAAACTGTAGATACACTGAGCTACATAAATATTAGTTTATTTGTGCAGTTGGCCCATACAACATTATATTCTGTAATGTCTGTTATGTGAATTAAATGTGAATTAAATGAATTGGACCCGACTTCCTAAGTAAAGAAGAGGATGAATGGCCTCCTCATCTTACCACGGCTGAGATAAGACAAGCCAAGGGAGCGGAGAAAGTTAAACCTAAAACCCGGGCGAGTAAATCGAAGTTATTTAAACCCGTGATAGATCTGTCTGTACTACACACTTCCGGAGACGACGCTTTGGATCCAAAACCCCCAGCCACAGAATAAGTCTGTTGTGGAAATCAGAGAGAGAGATTGGAAATCTGGAACACCAGACATCTCGCAGGGACTCTCACCCCTCCTGCAGAGAGCGATACATCACTATAGCTCCTGGAATCGGCTCTGTAAGGCCGTTGCATATTTGAAGCAATGTTTTCATTATCACTATTCCAGAAAGAAGATCGCTAGTGATACCGCTCCACTGACATCTGCGCAGGTCCATGTTGTTAAAGATCTTCCCAAATACAAGATATCAGACAGATTTCTGAAGGAGAAGATCAGTTACCAGGAGCATGAAGAAACCAGTAAGCAGATACTGAGGCTCCTGCAATGCTATGAGGATTCTGATAAGTATTTCCTGTTGTTGAGAAATCCACAGATGCGCTTAAGGGATCGTTTCTCGAGCACAATGATAAATGGGTTAATACGCGTTGGAGGAAGACTAACTAATGCTCCATTATCCTTTGACACTAAGTTTCCCATACTCATTAGAAATCTTGAAATACAATTCAAGATGATTGTAGATGTTGACAGTAAGCTGTACCACGCTGGTAGAGAACGAGTTCTTAGCGAATTTCGAACTCGCTATTATTTTCATAAACCCCGTAGAGCTCTGAACCAAGTTCTTAGGAACTGTATACCCTGTAGGAAAGCATTTAGTAGGCCTTTAACACAACGAGAGGCAGAATTACCTAGGGAACGAGTTAGCTTCTATGAACCACCCTTTACTAATACTGGTGTGGATTTATTTGGCCCTGTTGAAGTATATCGTGCTAGGACTATGGTCAAGCGATGGTGTGTCATCGTTGTCTGTATGACTTGTAGAGCAATCCATCTAGATATGGTGAATGATCTATCTACCAACAGCTTCATACTGAGTTTACGCCGACAGATCGCTCGCTTTGGAACTAGCAACACGATGAGATCTGATAAGGGAACGAACTTCATTGGTGCCAACAATGAAATCAAGGCTTACGTCAAAGATTGGAACCAAAGACAGGTGGACGATCAGCTAAGGGTAACAGCGTCTAGCTGGACCTTCAACGCCGCCGACGCCACTTGGTGGGGAGGAAGTTGGGAGAGATTAATCAGGAGCGTGAAGACCGCATTTCACTTTATAGTGCCGTGCCGCGCGTATCTCACCGACGAACTTTTGCGGACGTTAATGGAGGAAATCGCCGCCATCTCAACGAGAGACCGCTTATGCCAGTCTCATCGAGTCCCGATTCCCTGGAAGCGCTAACACCCGCGCACTTCCTACTGGAAAAACCTGTAGCCATGCTCCCACGATTGGAAATCACGGACGAAGACGAATACTGCCGGCAAACTTGGCAACTTATGCAGTTTTTATCCCATTGTTTTGCTGACCATTTCGAAAAATATTATCTGCCTACGCTACAACCTCGAACTAAGTGGTTTGCGCAGCAAGAAAACCTCAGCGCCGGAGACATGGTCCTTATTGTGGAATCAGATCTTCCACGTAAGCGGTGGCAGACAGGTCGTATCATCAGGACTCATATCTCAGATGATGGTTTAATGCGATCGGTAGAACTCGTCGTCATGCGACGTAACTTTAAGAAACCTGGAATTGTGTTCGAAACACAGCAACTCAATCGCCCAGTTGGTCGTTTATGTTTACTGGAAAGAGACAGAGAACTCTCCGGAAACTATGGAAGGCAAGATACTCTTCCCACGACCACCTCCCTAATCCAACAAACATCTAGGGACTCCCCAACGTAACGGCGTCTGGAGTGGGTATGTGACTATATTATTTTATATATTTTATTATTTTTATATTTATGTATGTATTATAATGTACTTTTATTATAATCGTTTTCTTTAATTTTATCTAGTAGAATGTTATTTTAGCGATTATTCAGTAGATTAGTGCTATATATATTAGTCTTATTACTAAATCACTTATATTATATATTTAGTGCGACGGCGAGAAACAATTCTTTTTCTCTTTCCTTACTGTCCGTATCATATTATAAATGCGTGACTACAGTAAGATGAAATGTCCGTACTTATTAAAGTACAATAAAGCTCCTACTATATTCAAGTATTATTGGTAAGTAGAGTATTAGGAATGCAAAGTTCAGATCCTCGCGTCTCGGCTAAACCAAGCTCTGGGTAGACCTTGGAAACGACTTGCCTTTTCTCACTGACATTGCTTCGTGCGATATTGCTCTCATACCGTATATTAAAATAATACATATAGTAGCGTGATGTCCCTTTAACAGTAGCGTAAAAACGCAAAATAAATCTGTTAAACCCTTTGACCAGCTGTAATTCTAGTTGATTAAGATATCGTGGCACCCACCGATATACTTGAAAGACAAAATTTTAGAATCAGTGGTTAACGTCCCCAGACAAGTTCTGGAATAAATTGGTGCCCATCTTAAATATTACATAGTTAATATTTATACAAATCTATAAATCAAAATCTGTTAAAATTTAGACCCTTTAAAATTCTAGTCGATTAAGATATCATAGTACTTACCGATACTCTTAAAAGGACAAAATTCCTAAAATTAAGGATCCTAGTTCCCAGACATGTTCTGGAATAAAAATTATGTCTATTTTAATATTAAATAATAAAATTTACGGGAATAATTTAAATTCATATCCTCTAATGAATTTGATAAATTGTCTTTTTATGCAATTTATAACATTCCCAAAATTCCATTAATTAATAGATCATGGGAGCGGAGATTCACCCTATTAAGTGTATTAGTGTGCGAGAATCTCCAATATATAGTCAATAGCCGATAAAATTTGTAAAATCATATATAAAGAGGGATATTGACAATTAAAGAATTACTATTAAATAGCATCCCAGATCTGTATGCATGAGAATTACCCTAATTCTACTGCTAGTTTTCCATAATGTCACCATAGCAACAACCACGCTAGAATTAGAAGCGAGTTAAAAGAACAATAGAAAGCTTGCCCCATTGAATAGCATACGGAATAAATAGCACACTGCTAGTATCCAAGGATACATAATAATAACGTGGCATTCTGGAAGGCACTTGACTAACGGACAAATGTCCCGAATGTATACAATTTGTGACAGTTGTGTGGAATTTGTGCGTTTATAGGTGAATGATACTACTAAAGTGTGTTTACAGTAGCTAGTCGCAGTTGTGAAAGTAGCCCTACCTCTGCAGTAAGAACCTGAAGTAAATCTAAGCCCTTGGGACGGACAGTGGAGTGACTTGCGCTGGTTATCATTGTCGTTGTGTAGCTACTACGTTGGCAAAAAACACAATGACGACGGTACATCGGCGCTGAGTACCTTGCGCTGTCCGGGGGCCGTGAGGGGTAGGCAGCGACGCCCGCTAGCCTAATTATAACTAATTATAACATTGATAAACTCATATAGCAGTTATGACTGAGTTGATAGAAGATGATCTTGGTATCAGGGAACGATATACTCTGCCGTTACAAGCGTTTGTTGATAGCTTAATACGCGGCGACGCTGGTCCAACTACTACGGAGGACGATGGTTGTTATATCAAACCACCAATGTCCCAGGAGCAACTCACGCGTGAATTGGACTATAGAAAATTAACCGCTCACTACACGCATTGTAATGGTACGTATATGGACTTCTTAACTACTGGCCATCCTATCGATTTACACGATATGGACGATGTAGACACCGAAAGAGAAATGGTTCTATTCAAATATCATACCCAGCAGAGTCGGAATGATAAACTGAGAATCGAACACGAGAACTCTATTCGAAACCGACTCAAAAGAGAAGATGTTGAAGAGCCAGATAAACGCAGCGACTTCAATGATTATCTGGAATTCTTGAGAGAAACATATCTCAATATTGCCAGTCAACAGAATCTAGAAACTCGATATCCTCAAGGTATACATCATGACCCCATGGTAGAACTCAAACGGCTCTATTTCACTATGATGTATCTTACCGCCGATCGACCGCTACCTGTTGTCCCGGATAGCTTCGAACAGATGGAGGAATACTGTAAAACTGGAGAACGATCACCCGCGTTTCCCCTACAGGACGTGCGTCTTTGGTATTATTGCGATGAATGCCCTAGACCCAACCAACAAACGGAAAGACATAAACCTCCGCGGAGATGTTGCGCTAAACACAGTTTACTCGCTCTACTTATGGGAGTTTCGAGCGAAACTTGTTCGATGTCGCTCGACTCAAATGATCCTTAAATAAACCGATGATCAGAGTTCCGGAATACTCGGTCAGACCTCCTCATTCCCTAGTGAGACCTCGGGCTCTTGATCCTGGTAGTATAGCGGATTCCCCGAACTGTACTCACTGTTCAAAGATCTAGTGTTACCCTAACAATTAATCGGTGTCACTCCGGTAGTGGGCTCTCTAAACATTCGCCCATCCTACCTATCCGGATTGGGACGCGGACATTTAATATCGCCATTCAACCCGTATAATCGTCCTGGTTTGACCCCGATATAACCGTCACCAAGGTGGAGGAGAGCTTTGTACGAAACGCGTTAGACACTATTCGACAAAGATCGGAAAAGGAACCTGCGCTTGTTTAGATAAATGTAAATTGCAGCAGCAAGTCCAAGCGGTAAACGAATTAGCTTTATCTCAGTTCGATTGGGAAATCCAGAATCTCTAAGAAGATATCGAACTTGGACGACCCTATTCTCTGCGAGAGTTTTTGGATGAACGCATCCAACGACAAGCGGAGGAAAATTAGCTCGAGGAGAAGCATATCGAAATGGGCAAGACACCGACCATAACCCTAAACATTCCGATGCAATTGTATTGCACCCTTCACCCAGGAGTTATAGCCCTCCTAGTAAAGTGGCTCGGCACAAAGAGAAAAAGACTCTTGCTAGCCTCAAAAAACTTCGTAAACGCCGTTCACGTAAGAAGGACTAGTAGTTTAGAGTATTCTTATATTTTAGAAACTGTGATTTTGTATATTTTATAGACTAAAATCCCATTTTCTGGGAGCGGTGTAAAAGCTTTTGCGGATATAACTGGCCCTTTTTCTCCGCAATGTACTGTGTAGGTGTTTTGGTGGACATAAAAAGCCATTTTTACCCGTTATGTCTGCCTGTGTGCTTTAGCGGACATAACAAGCTATTTTCTCCGCAATTCGCTATATACTCTAAACCTGGAAATCAAATGACGACATCTATCAGCTGATTTACTGCCAACGTGGAACCTGAACCTCTCTTTGTTCTTTGTTCGGCTCAGCCAATCAGAGCGATTTTCACTTTGTGTTGGACAGGGCCTACAGAAACCCACGCAATTCAGTCAGTGTTTATCTTTTCCAAGCCCAGAACACCGGCTTAGGATTCTTCTGTACTTCTGTGGAAGTTTCAGACTTTAGCTAACATCAGATGGCTTTGATTACAAGAACTTAAAACTATTAACTGAACTACCGCAACACACTGCATAAGTAACATATACTGATTGTTCACCGCATTATTTTACTGTTAGTTATAATTGTTATATGTGTTGATGGATATATTGATATATTTGGAGAATACCGATGAATAATCATAAAACCCCAATCTTCTTGATTACTGAAGGTTAGAGTAACAGGTTACCGGTAGCAACTGCGACTTACATTAAATTGGTTTTTATGTGAATTAAATGCTATTTCATAATCCCTACATGTATCAGTTGCTATCCTCCTTATATATGATCAAATTCAGTGACGGTCGGCAGATCAGTGTGAAGTCGTGTGCAGTAGTGTGACTGTTAATAAAGCATCTCCTAAAGAATGCGCCTTTTACGAAACTCTGTGGCCATCTAGTTGTGATTAGTATAAGTCATAACTCTGTTTTTATACTTAAAGCGCCACGTCCTAAAGGAACTGTTAATATTTCCCCGAAAGTAAATATATTGTCAGAGATTATATAGTAACGATCAATCGAATAATACAGTAGGTCTACACCGCAATCACTATCAAAGCATCCGAATCCAGTCTCCCTTAACTGTGGGTGAATGGTCGCGCACAGGCTGGCTTCGGCTGATGTAACTTCAGTACATTCATTAATTTATAAATAATAATAAATAATTTATAAAGACACCTAAAATTGGCAGGTTAAACTGCTAAAGGTCTAAAAGCGCGAACACTAGGTAAGTCTTGATTGTTGCTGTATGTGAGCAGTTGTAATTGCTTCAGTTTTATCCTGTATGTACTTTTCCTGGCTGATGTTGTAGGCCAATTTAAGATCGTCCTTAGCTTTCTCAACCTTGTTAATGTTTTCGGTTGTTGGTTGTTCGGTTTTAACTTTGTAGGCTATCTTAAGATCTTCTCTCTTACAAGTAATCTCAGAGTTTTGCCATGGCACATATTGTTTTCGTTTGGGTTTCTGGGGGATATGCCTCTTAGCTGATTCCTTGTGGGCTGTTATTATATTCTGGTATATTGGAGTATTCTTGGTCTTCATCCATTGACTGAAGTGCTTCAAAGCAGTCCTGGGACTACTTCTATTTTTCATCATTATTATTTCTCATTAATTTAATCTATTTTTCATGACAATTATTATACCCACTTTATGAAATTTTCATTTTTTTGGATTGGAAAATGTTCTTCGATAATTTTTTCACCTACTGCCCAAATTTTGTAGGATTTTATTGGATGGTTACAAAAATGCAGCGTGGGGGGGGGGGGGGCGAATAGACCCCCCGCCAGTGCTGCTAATGGTCTAAACACCCCAGTGGTAATAAGATTAAGGTCCGATTATTTAGAACAGCAGTAGTAGTTCCAGTACTCCTCTATGGGAGTCCATGCTGGGCTCTAACTGTTGAGGACACCAAATCTCTGGATGGCACATTCACAAGAATGCTACGCCGGGTTCATTGTGTCAAGTACAATGCACACATCTCCAACGAGACACTATATAGCATTGGAGGTGTCTCATTGGTTTCCCCAAGCTTGACACTAGAACAAAATTGCCTCCGCTTTGCAGGACATTGCTTTCGCCGTGAGGACCAGCCAGTGCATAATCTTGTACTTTGGCAGCCTCATGGAGTGAATAAGCATGGTGGAAAGCCCATGGCTTCCTTGAGACGCATCTTAAAGGACACTGCTGACCTTGAAAATGCGGATGATCTAGCAAATGTCATGGGTGATAGGGAGTTGTGACGGCGCAATTTTGTCGACAAGCCGGCACAGCTTCCCTAAAAATGCAGCTGCAATGCAGCATACCGATCCTAGTAGTAGTATTAAACATGTCCTCGAATACTTTGAGTAACGCTGCTTGGGATTTACTGGATCGTATCATGGCAGATGAAAGTGATTCTCAGTCCGGTGATGAGGAACAAGAGAACTCCGTCGCTTCTCCAGCTGTTAAAAAAGAATTCGGCAACACAAACACCGGAATAAACGTTATCAGTTTTAAATCGGAATCTATTTGTGGTACTTCCGAAGAAACATCTCGAAAAATCAAACAAGAGTTTGGAACAGATGAACAATATGTTGATAATCAAACAGGCAACACAAACAGCGTTATAAACGTTATCAGTTTTAAATCGGAATCTATTTGTGGTACTTCCGAAGAAACATCTCGAAAAATCAAACAAGAGTTTGGAACAGATGAACAATATGTTGATAATCAAACGGGCAACACAAACACCGGAATAAACGTTATCAGTTTTAAATCGGAATCTATTTGTGGTACTTCCGAAGATACATCTCGAAAAATCAAACAAGAGTTTGGAACAGATGAACAATATGTTGATAATCAAACGGGCAACACAAACAGCGGTATAAACGTTATCAGTTTTAAATCGGAATCTATTTGTGGTACTTCCGAAGAAACATCTCGAAAAATCAAACAAGAGTTTGGAACAGATGAACAATATGTTGATAATCAAACGGGCAACACAAACAGCGGTATAAACGTTATCAGTTTTAAATCGGAATCTATTTGTGGTACTTCCGAAGAAACATCTCGAAAAATCAAACAAGAGTTTGGAACAGATGAACAATATGTTGATAATCAAACAGGCAAAACAAACAGCGGTATAAACGTTATCAGTTTTAAATCGGAATCTATTTGTGGTACTTCCGAAGATACATCTCGAAAAATCAAACAAGAGTTTGGAACAGATGAACAATATGTTGATAATCAAACGGGCAACACAAACAGCGGTATAAACGTTATCAGATTTAAATCGGAATCTATTTGTGGTACTTCCGAAGAAACATCTCGAGATGTAAAGAAACACAAAGAATCAGTTCATAAAGGTGTCAAGTATAATTGCGGTTCTTGTGAAAAATTGTTCACACGGAAAGGATATCTAAAGACTCACATTGAATCAGTTCATAAAGGAGTCAAGTTTAACTGCGTTTATTGTGAGATACGTTATTCACACATAGAGAAAATTTAAAGAGACACATCAACTCTGTTCATTAAAACTAAACAGTATAATAATTATGTGATTGCGAATAATCGCTAACATATTCAATGTGTGTTGTACTACAAGTTGGTAAAGCGTCTACATCAAAAATGAAAATGAAATATTCAATAAAATTAGTTGATTTCTAACTTAAACGCCTCCAAGAATAAACGCCCACGGTTTATTAATAATAGAAATTATTGCCTAAATTCAGGATTTATTATTATTGTTATTAATTATTTATGATTATAGCGGCATGTATGTAGCCTACTGTACTTTAATGAGCGTGGATGTTAAAACAAACTTACATTCCGCTAAATGTATTTATTATTGGTGTTATGGGTTAATGAATGGGTGGTTTCATTTTATTATATCTTTTGTTGGGCCCAGCTAAGACGTCCAGAAGTACTAGTAGCTGTAGGGTTGAGCTCAGTGGCAGCAGATGATGGTATTGACAGATGGGGGGCCATGAGGAGGTAAATTGCGCACATGCAAGGTATCAGGTAGTATTTCCAGGTCTATCTTTTACTTTTCACCTAGGCATAAAACCTTCAACTGTTATTTAAGTAAAACACTGCTGTTATGTAAGTCTTATCAGATATAGTAATTTTAGAATTCCCCCCCCCCCCCATTGCACTTTCCTACTGACACATTCCCTGTCGGTGCAGCACCCTCTACTAGCTATGCTATTATGTGGTGCACCGGCGCACTTCCCTAAACCATTACAGATTATAATCATTCACCTCCATAAATGGGCTTGAATAAATAAATTGAATTGAAATAATAAATTTTAATGACGAATGTATTCCAAGCGAAGAACGTCTCTCAGTGGATTGTTACGTCCGAGGGGGGTGTCGCTATCCCACAAGTCCTGTGTCAGGGGGGGGGGGGGGGGGGGGGGGGTTGTCATGCAGCAACTTGGTGATGGATGAAAATAATAACCCTCGGAGAAGGTCTCGGGTAGTTCCTACTCCTCGGGTAAAACAACCGGAAAAACAATTGCATGTTACACCATTCCGATTCGCTCGCGAAGCGAAGCGAAGAACGTCGAAAACCAAGAAACGAAGAAAATACGGTTTTTGCATTTTTCCATCCTAAAAAAGGTAAATCCCCTTAACGCTCTTCGCTGCAGTCTTAATTTCAGCAAAGTAGAAGATGTCACCAAATAGGCAGCACAGACTCAGATAGACGATGTACCTCAAAGCTATCAGGTCAAAGCTCAAATACCCTGTCATTGTTTAGAAGCTTATCCGTGTAGGCCTTCCAACCATTGAGGAACTGGAACTTGATGAGAAACGTTACCGATTAATTGTTAGGGTAGCACTAGATCTTTGAACAGTGAATACAGTCCGCGAGGATCCGCGACACCACCAAGATCGCAGGTCTGAGGTCCAACTAAGGAATGAGGAGGTTTGACCGAGTATTCCGGGACTCTGATCGTAGGTTTACTCCA